>CM029382.1:15222006-15246725 GCA_017165825.1 Hepsetus odoe
AAATTGTCTGCCTTTGAAGATCAAACACTGAGGATCTCTAACAGCCAGATTAGTCACCATCTTGAGCCCCACACTCTGTCAAGTCATAACAAACATAACTCAGTACACACTCAATATATAGTCACAAGTATAATATATACTTACTTGTTTGTAAAATTTGGTTTAATATTACATCAACATGCAAACATTTTACTCCAGCTGTGCTGGAAATGAATTTGGACTACTATAGGAAGTTATGTAATGGAAAATGCACTGTTCTGGTTAATGGAGATATTGCTTTGATAAGCAACTGAAACCATTGCTTTTAGCATTTCCAACCAAGCTGACAGAGGCTTTGATGTATAAATAATACTTGAAATAAATACATTTCATTAATATCCATATCTATATTAAATTTAACTAAAACTCAGTTACCTTTAGGGATTCGTAAGCTTGCTTTGTCTGTGGACTTCGTCGTGGTCTTACATGCAAACACTTCTGCTCATCTTCAACTTCATAAGTATAACTTGTAACTGATTTCACTGGCAAGGACTCAAAGACCTAAAACAAGCAGAATTTGCCTTCTTGTTATTAAAGGTCTTTAATAATAATCTGAAAAGCTCTTTGTGAACTCTACTCTGTTCCTCCTGTCTTAGTTCACTGTAATGGTGGTGGTCTACAGATCCATGAACCAAGTGGTGAAAGGTTCGAATCCCACTTCTAACAGTATCACCACTGGGTTCCTGAGTAAAATCCCCAACCCTGAGTTGCTTCAGGGGGACCGTCCCTGTAGCTTGAAAATGGACGTTACTCGGGATAAGAGCATAAACTAAATGCCCTAAATGTAAATGCTACCTAAACCTAAACTTCACAATATTAATGACTTAACTGCAGTGTTTTGACGTTACTGTAATGCCAGACATTACCCTCTTACTCTGAATTGTAGTTGTAAATTAACATTATTGATGTAATTTAAGGTTTTTTTTTTCATATAAATATTTTCATTAAAAAATTTCTTTCTTAGTTTAGAAACATTTCTGAAAAATTCCAGTGCCTGTTCATACTTGACTATTCAGAATCTTTTTAGTATAAAATAACAAAATCAGCTAAATGTAACTCATTAGATTAGTTTACTTCAATTTTATACATACACTACTATACTATAGAGCTATATACTAAAATATCAATAATTTATTTTCATCAATCAACAAAATGCACTGAATGAACAAAAGAGAAATCTAAATCAAATCAATATTTGGTGTGACCACCCTTTGCCTTCAAAACAGCATCAGTTCTTCTAGGTACACTTGCCAACAGTTTTTGAAGGAACTCGACTGGTAGGTTGTTCCAAACATGACTGTGTTTCAACCTCTGTGTGAGATTGATGATCATCAGCACCTGTTTGGTAAAACTGGTTGATCATACACTGACTATAATCCTACAAAATCCCTGACTTTGTGCAAGTGTACCTAGAAGAACTGATGCTGGTTTGAAGGCCAAAGGTAGTAACACCAAATATTGAATTGATTTAGATTTGTCTTTTGTTTGCTCACTTTGCTTTTTGTATATTTATATTTATATTTCTGAAAGCATTCTTTGTCTACAGCATTTTTTCACACCTGCCTAAAACTTTTGCACAGTACTGTATATAGTATATATTTATTTATAGTATGCATCCATCTTCATAATGTGCTGAGGGTACTCCCTCATATGTGGCACCAGGGTCTGAGTGGGGCAGTGGTTTGTGTTAAACTGATGCCTATATGAAATCCCAGACCCAGCAATTCTAGGTAAAACATTTCCGAGGGTATCATACATCTATCACCGACTTGTCTTCTTCCAATCCTTGTGCTATCAGATCCGCAGTTAAACAGTACATATGTACCTGTCTGTCCACACAAACAAATAACTCAAATATGACTGGTTATGAAGTTTTGGCTTTGTCATATCTATATTGTAGTTACTTTCTTTTAAATGAAAAAAGCCTACATACATTATTAATTTTCAGGAAGGAATATTGAGGAAGAGCTTCACCTTGTCAACATTTAGACGTTGTCCTGGCTCCATAATGAAAACACTCTGATCCACAGCACTGAGGCCACACAGTGAACCAGGCAGAGCTGAGAGCTGGAGAGTGTTTTCCTCACCAGGAACTGCCTCAGTGGGAGAAAACTGCAGTAACACCTGGAGACCATAATAGAAACAAGTTTATATGATTTAACTTTTTTACAGTGCTCAAGATAACATGAACTGATTTTTGTAAATAACGTTATAATATGACAACAAAGATATGAAGAAATATATCTTTCTTGTGCTACATCACCTTGTGTCTAAAACATTTCTCCACATTAAAATTCTTGTTGGCAGCGATGACGTTCTCACTGGGCAGAACACAGTACACCAGAACCTGCACTACAGGAGCCAGTTCAGGATCTACAGGCAGAGTGAAAGACACTTTTCCCTCTATGAGCTCCTTGGATTCCTTCACTTCAACTTTCTCATAGCCATGATGGACTATGACTCCTTTAGATAAGACCTGGATCAATCAACATTCATTTTGAGCTGATGAAAGAAATGAGAGAAATGAGAGTTTTCACTTCACAATAATACAGGAAGTACTCACTGTGTAAATAAGATCAGTGCTGTAATTCTCAGCAGTTTCTCCCACAAAGTAGTACTTCATATTTATGGAAACTTCAGAACCACACTTAAGTGGATCCTCTAAGTCCTCTATTGATAATTCACTGTACACTGGACTGTAAGGAGTGGCAGGTTGGAAGAGTGAAATATGACTTATATCACTTTGAAAGAAAGGCTTGTTGGGTTCTCTGTATTGGCCGTCTGGATAGACACTTGCCTAGACGACAGTGAAACAGGAAAGTGTTTGAATGAAAGACAGTGTGCACAAAGTCTCTCAAAGTATTTATTCATCATATCATACCCGCAGTGATATCCCTGTTTCGGGGGGATCAGGAGCATTAACTGAGAAGCTGGCCAATCCATTATCATCTGTAGTGAGATTAAGAAGTAGCTTGGCAGACCAACCTTGTCCTTCCAAAAGATACACTTTCTTGTTAGGAATCGGTGCTCCAGTGTAACTTGTAACTTTGATCTGTTTACCAGTGAAAGAAAGTTTGTTATCAGATTGCCTTCTTTAAAATGAATAGAAATTAAATAGTAAAGAAATAGTGAATATAAAAGACTCACCTTTCCCTCTATAGCTGTTTCTCGTTCAAAGTTTTTTGGTAAATCAAGAAGCTCAGTTTTGCCAATTTCATAAGTGAGCTGTATACTTTTCAATTTCTCCATAGAAATGTCTAAAAATTAAGTAATGAAGAATTATACCCACCACACAATGAATATAGTAATAAAAATGATACAACAATGAAATGCAAATTGGAACAAATTTTTCCAGTCTGCTAAAACTGTGCAGATCCTTGTCTATGCCTGTCTGTGTTAGAATAATCCAGTAGCTGCCAACGGCTCACCTGTTCCTTCCTCAGTAAATGTAACAGTCGTGTCAAGTTGATTTCTAAAATTTGGCTCAAATTGTGAATTGAGGAAAACAGACATGTTGAATAAGAGAGATGCACATCCACTTGCTTTCATCTAGGTTTGAAAAAAACCAAGAAAATTTATAAAGTTTAAAGTTAGAATAATTTAATCAGGAAATGAGTAAAACGGTTGTCGTATGTAGTGACCTACACACCTCTACCATTTCAGTCAGGCATGGTGAAACCATCAGCACATCTTGATAGAAATGCTGTCGAAATTGTCTGCAAATTTGCACCAGTGCTTTGCCAAGAACAGGCTGCCCATAAGTGTACCTTAAAAAAATTAAACAGTTTAACAGTTTAAATAGTTCCAGGTAAAAAAAAACAAAAAAACGCTTTTTTACATTTATATATCACATGTTTATGTTCTTACTTTCAGGGTGGATATTCAGCTAAAATATGGAGGCAATTATTATTATTGTTATTGTTGAATTTATTTATTTTTTTCCAGTTTTGTGCACGTCTCTGTCCCTGTATTTGTTTGTCATTTACTTGTGAGTCACTGCCTTGCGTTTTCTTTTCTTTTCTTTTTTGGCTGCAAACATTTCTCTCAGAAACATTTCTCACTGAAGCCTGAGCAGAGCAGAAGTTAACAGGTGGTAACTATAGACCAACTTAATCGGCCACAGCATTAAGTTATGGACGCTAGGTTATGAAGAGAGGTGATGAAGAGTGTGTAATTATGGTTAATGACAAGAAAGAGCACTACAGATGCAAAGCTGCTCTGAGGTTCAAAAAGAGCTGCATATTTACTTTGTGTTATCTTGTCTGTCTGCTGTTCACTAAGTGTTAGCTTAATAAATCTCAATTTGCTTGTTACTCTCACTCACATTATCCCCTCAACCCATAACATGTGACCATAGAGAAAGCATGCCTAGAGAGGAGTTGTGGCATTGATATGTTACAGAGAAGAGAGAAATTAAGTCTTTAGGAATAAAAATACATAAGCCTGAATGTAAGGGAGAATAGCGGAGGGGATAGGATACAGGGAGGTGGTGAGAGTAAAGGAGTTTAAATATTTGGGGTCAACAATGTGGAAAAGAGTTGAAGAAGATGCAAGGTAGAGTGGTTGGGAAAGAGATGCAGGACTGACCTGTGACTGAAAAGTACTAGCAAGAGGGACAGGGAAAACTTGGTAGTGAGCCCAGCTATGTTATATTGGTTGGAGACAATGTTGCTGACAAAAAGATGAATTTAAACATTTCAGTCTCTAACAACAGAGGCCCTCCTGCTCCCATTAAACACACTATCACTGTGGGTAGAAACTCACGGTTGAGTTTAGTTTTGGGCATGGAAGAGGGCGCTCTGTTCTGACTGAGCACACCTGAGCTCATGAACGCACAGGTGTGCTTCTTTGGGTCTGCTATTTCAGCCCCGATGAGTTAGCACAGAGCGCGGTTCATTCACGAGGTGAAGCCTCACGATAATTGTGGTTTTTGGTAATTTTGGTGACTTGGTTTAGACTGCAGTTCCTTGCGCCTCGGTTTAATTAGAACTGCAGTCCTTGGATCTTGTTTTTGTGATATGAGCAGTAAAACAATATTCCGGACTCCTGGCTCTGCACTGATTTCCATCTCGCACTCCGCCACCATTACAGGGTCTATCTGTGGACCTCAACTCTTTATTTAATAATAACAACAATAATAATAATAATACATTGATAATTAATTGAAACTATCACTTACTTTCCACAAACCTCTAGCTTCAACTCATTTTCTCCAACACTCTGTACTTCTGGTGCTTTCACTGTAACCTCAAATCGGGGCAAAACTGAAGAGTAAAACCTTCCGTTAATTCCATTAATTCCATTCATTCACGTCGATCAATCAAGCAAAAAATGAAGTTCCTTGTATTTTCACTTACCGTACTTCTTCACCTTAAAGTTATGTGTGGTCAACCTGTCACCAATACTAGCCTTCAATTTATACAGACCCTCACGAGCCTCAGGATTCAGCTTGTGAGAAAGCTGCAGTATCAGGCCTGTCGAGGACACGTTCGTCCACTGACCGATCCTGTTACCATTATTATCCTGTTTGGAGTCACACGTTAATTTATTGTAAGATTAGGAAAGCACTGAATAAGGTCTCCAGATATTAAAATCTAAATCTTTTATGAAATGTGTACAAATAGAGTAACAGAATCTCATTGTAACTAAATAATGTGTAAAGCCATCTTACCTCAAGTGTTAGCATGCTGTACTGTAGAGAGGAAAAGACAGTTTTTGTTGGGCATGTTGTTTATAAAGGTATCAAAATATCTCTAAAACCATTTAACGCATTAAAAACAAGAAGAATGTCTTTGGGTCAAAGTATTTGTTCAACATCTTATTATCATTATGAGCATGGATGAGGGATTTCATAAGCAATAAAGTGAAAATACTGCTGATGAGACTGGATTTATCCAGAAATCTTCAACCTGTTAATATGCACCTTTCAGATTTGCTGCACTAAGAGGTTAATCAGAGTATCATTAATTTTTGGTGCTCCAATGATTCCCTTACCTCTTGTTTAATTGGCACAAAATCCAAATCCATAGTGAAAACTCTGAAATTCACTGTGAATGATAAATAGATGTCATTATGTACTTTTATGTATTCACCTTTTTTGCCTTTAAAGGAAAACAATGCAGCTTTTTCCAGCATTTTATATATTTGCTGTTCAGTAAATTACCACAGATTATTAGTGAAAGTGAAAACTTGTCATTTTGAAACACGGAACAACACACAGAGAACCACAAAGAAATACAGTCTCAGTATTCAGCCTATACGTGCAGCAGGGGGCAGCTATTTAAAGTGAGATTAAACAAGATCCCACTAGACAACTACTAAAAGAGCAAATTTCCAAATTTTTTAAAAATCTAAATTTTTTTTTATTTTGAGCACATATTGTTCTAACATTTTCATGGATTCTTACAACTTTTTTAAATTAATAATCCAAAAAGTGTGAGTAGTTATCCAACTACAGCCTTAATAAGAGAGTTTTGTGTTGGTCTTGTTGTTGTTTATTAATTTAGGTTTGACTAATAAACACATTTCATTTGGGGAAGTTGCTGCCCAATGAACCTCATGTGTCACTTCAGGTTCAGCTTTGTCAGATCATGTGAATTCAGCAGTCTGTGTGTATTCAGTTCTGTTCTTTATTTTTCTCAATCTTGCTTAGATCTAAATATAAAAAATAGGCAATAAAATGCTGGAAGACTCTTTACAACAGTGTATTAGAAGAGGTTAAAAATATTACAAACATCATTAATTGTCATATTGCAAAGCTGTTACTTCTTTTCAGCCATGCATCTATCTGCTGTTCAGTAAAGTCAGTTAGCAGAGCCTATCATTTCAGCAAAAACACAGATTTCAGATTAATTTGCCAAATGCAAGAACTTCCTAAACAGTTTTCAGGTCAACAGATCACCTTTTTCACTGCATCTAAATGTAAAAGTACTACAAATGTAGTAAGTAGAGGTTAGACTGAAACATACTGGAAAACTTTTTATAACAGTGTACTGGCAGAGGTGAAAGTTAGTGTGGAAATGATGAATTACCTGTTTGGCCTGGGTTGTAGATTGGTTTATCGGTCTGAATGAATGTCACTGAGTTGTAGGATTTAAACATCACTTTGCTTTTCTCAGTAATCTGAAAACTTTCACCTTTCACTTCTACTCTGATGTGTTGAACTGAATGACCCTCAACCTGTGGAGCCTGTTCAGATAAATCACATGCTGTGTTATTGAAGCACATCAAACACTAATAATACCTGGAAAACAATTATCATCATAATTCTGGTCTTTTCTGACCTTAAACTGAGAGCAGCGGTGAAGTTCTTCCTCCACTCTCTCCTGTAGAAGTGTTGTGTTCTGGTTGTTGTGATCCAGATAAATGGTCATTTGCAGAGTCTCATTAGGCTTCAGAAGACTCACACACAGTTTAGCCTCAGAGTCAGACTCGATCACTGCAGGAAATGTCACCATGAAATACCTGCAGACAGTTTGAAACACATTACCATGCCTGCTTGGTCAGTGTGTCAATAATCCAGCATCCAATCATTACAGGTGGACAGGTAGATAAATCATGGGACATGGGTACAGAAATCATGGGACAGATTTCATATTCAGGATGGGAAGACACTTGCTAATTTGTTGTAAATGTGGGTGTTGTCTCTGTTCTGTATGTTTTGAACAGATGTAATGAACATTTGTGCCCCACTCCATTCCTCCATGATTTAAGAACAGTTACTGTGAATATGTAAATTTTACTCACGGGCCTGAGGACTGTCCGTAGACCGAGAGGAGGAAGAAGCAGCCTAACAGTAGCCATTCATGTACTTTAATCCCACTGACAGCCATGATGAGGACTGCTCACTGACTCCAGGTTAAAACATCCTCACTGTCTTTTTAAAAGGCAACAGGAGGAGTTTAGCCAACAGGAGGGTGTCTGTAAACTTTTGGACTCATCATCTTATCAATAATTAACCATTTTGAGCAATACAGTTTGCAAACATTGAAAACTAATAGTGTAATCACAAAAGTTGGCCAAATGTAGTAGTTTATCAGGTCACATAATTGACTTATTGTGCAAAACTAAGTTAAACCTTTTACTCACTTGTAAGATTATTTTTTACTACTTTCCAAAAATTCTTAAAACATCCTGAATCGGTATTGATCAGTACATAATAATACAGAAGCATTCAGAGCTCACATTCTATAAGTGAAGTGTGAACACAAATTAAATCTCATACATCATGAGATATATTGGATTTGAAGTTGTGTTATGTCTAGATTTTCAGACATTTTCAAGTATCTATATAGGCCTTACTAGCAGTGTTTGCATGTGGTCATTCTCCATTTAACTCTTAACTCTTTTAATTCTAACAAATGCTTTGCTTTTTTATTTTTTTTGTGTGTGAAACTTTACCTGCAAGCAAAGAGGAAGGCTCTTTCATCAATTCACCAACTAAACACGATTAAAAAAGCCTGAAATGTTTGCCAAAACATCTTTTAAAATGTATTAAAATGTTTATTTTTTAAAGATTATGTATCAAAGTCATTATTTATCTGAATGCTGTAATAAAACTTCATATTAAAATGCCAAACCCAACCAGGTTTAAATCTATCACGTCTGCTAAAGCACATGATATTTGGAAAAGCAGGACTGATATGTACCCAAGTGGGGGCGGAAATGAGTGCAGGTCAATATTAGATATGCTGCAAGGCCTGGTTATTCATTGTGTCAATAATCCATCGTCCAATCATTATGCCCCATGAATCCCATTTTTGTAGATGTTCCTATAATGATATGGAGCTAAACTAAAGCAGCCCTGAGGTGGACACTAATTTACAGGAGACAGCAGGTAGATAAAAATGCAGAAATGCAAGGGAGAGGTTCCACAATCAAGATGGGGAGATACTTGTTTTTTTGTTGTAAATGTGGGTGTTGTTTCTGTCTGTTTTGGAAAGACGTGCTGTACATTTTTAACCCCATTCCATTCCTCCATGATTTAAGAACAGTTACTGTAAATATATAAAGATTGTGAATTAAAGATTATATTGAAGAATTAATGATTACAGGTCAATATCAGATATGCTGCAAGTTTTGATTCAGTATGTCAAACTTGCCCTCTAACTCTGACCATTTGCCAGAATACTCCTCTCACTGTTTGCTAAAGAAAAGAAAAAAAAAAAAACATTTGGTCAATGACCTGTTCGAGTTCAAGAGAACTACAGCACTAATGCTTCAAATCATAACAATGGATTAGTCTTCCTGCAATTATCAATTTTAAATTCTACTAAAATAAAACTTCTCTGCAAATATTTTAAAATATTTTAAAATATTACTGTTGTAAGAGCCCTACCCCGACGGGGCACTAGGGGGAGCCAAACCGCTGTTGGGAGACCTGCCAATCAGGCACGGTGATCAACAGTGATTTGGTTCACCTGTGCTTGGGCTTATTTAAATGCAGAGAAGACGAGTCAGAGTTGCTGGGTCGTTGTTTGACTCAGACGGTAATTCGGTAAAGATCCTTGGGTTTTCTCTCGGGGTCTCCCTGTCTCTCTCGCTTTGTGGTTGCGTCAGTTCAGGAGCTTCGGCTTGTTGTGCTGACTGACGCTGCACCCTCCCTTCCGAGTTTCTTGTTTTTTTGTTCCTTTTGTTTTTTCTACAACGTTCCAGCTCAACCGCTCACCCCTTTTTGAGCATTTTGTTTTCTACCCATTTTGAGCATTTTTGTTTTCTACCCGTTTTGAGCATTTTGTTTTCTACCCTTTTTGAGCATTTTGCTTTCTACCCGTTTTGAGCATTTTGTTTTCTACCCTTTTTGAGCATTTTGCTTTCTACCCGTTTTGAGCATTTTGCTTTCTACCCATTTTGAGCTTTTGTTTTCTACCCATTTTGAGCATTTTGTTTTCTACCTGTTTTTGGGGACTGGCAGCTTCGGGTACTGCATTTGGGTCCAAACCCTGTGTGGCTCCCTGGGTTCAGAGTAGGCCACACCGTTACAACTGTGTTGTAGTTTATTTTTATTGTCTGTCCCAAATAATCTGATGTAAGAAAAAAAATTAATATAGAAATATATCATGTACCAGTCAGGAACATACATGGAGAATACAGTTGTCTTTGATTCAGCAGCTGTGGGCTGTTTCCTCAGTCACTGACTTGCTAACACCATCAGATCCTTCCCTTAATCTTTAACTGTCTCCTCTTTTTAAGGCAACTCCATAGGCATTATTATTTCTTAACAGTCTGTCCACACAGCTTTGGATCATCTTGGGATAGCCCTGGTTGGAGGAATGTGTTGATTGTTGTTTTTAGGGGGCTTTATGGGGTATCTGTTCATGGACTCTAAGAAAGAAGTGCTCCATGGTAGGAGCTAGTGTGTGCTTTACCCTTGTGCCTTCTTACAATACTTTTTCACAGCACTGTAGGTAACTTGCTAATGTCATATTGCAAGTTGGTTGAGCTGGCACTACACCGCCACCATGTACCCAGTGAAATCAAGGACCTCATCCTGGATTATTATGACAATTTCAGACTGAGGGTAACTTCTGGGGGAGTAACATCTGACTGGCATTGGCTGGAAAAAGGGATAATAACTGGGTGTACCATCTCACCGTTTTTGCCCTGACAATGAATATGGTGACCAAGTCATCTGAGGTGGAATGCAGAGGTCCCCTAACCAGGTCTGGCATGCGGCAGCTCCCCATAACAGCCTTTATGGATGACCCCACTGTTACAACAACATCAGTCCCAGGAGGAAGGTGGATCTTGCAAGGTCTTGAAAAACTTGTCACCTAGGCAAAGAGGAGTTTCAAGCCTACCAAATTGAGATCTATGGTGTTAAAAAGAGGGAAAGTGGTCAACAAATTCCATTTTTCCTTGGCTGGAATGATCATCCCCTCCATCAGTGAGAAAGTTATTTGATGCATCTTTGAAAGACTCCACCGCCATTCATAAGTCCACCAAAGAGCTGGAAACCTGGCTCATTAAGGCTGACAAGTCAGGCCTGCCAGGTAGATTCAAGGCCTGGATTTACCAGCACTCCATCCTACCATGTGTTCTGTGACCTCTGCTTGTTTACTCGGTTCCCATGTCAACTGTGGAGTCCTTAGAGAGGAGAATTACTAGCTTTCTGCGCAAGTGGTTGGGCTTCCCCCGCTGCCTCTGCAGTGCAGCCCTCTATGGAACCAGTAACACCTTGCAGTTCCCATTTAGTGGTCTCACAGAAGAATTCAAGGTGGCATGTGCAAGAGAAGTTCTTCAGTACAGGGACTTCAGGGACCAGAAAGTGTCAGCAGCTGGCACTGAGGTGAGAACAGGGAGGAAGCGGAAGGCGTAGAGAGAAGTAGAGGTGGCAGAAGCAGAGGCCTCAGGCAGAAGGAGCTGGTGGGGACGTTGGCCACTGGGAGAGCTGGTTTGGGTCTTTTCCCAAAGACCCAAGTGGGGAAGGGCCGAGGGAAGGAGAGACACCAGCTAATCCAGGAAGAGGTACGAGCAGGTGTTGAGGAAGAGTGAGTGAGTAAGACAGTGGGGCTCAGGCAACAGGGGGCATGGACGAAATAGGAGAATATCTTACAGCGGGAAAGTAACCTGGACAAACATCATTGAGGATGACTACCATTGTGTCCGGTTCCTTGTTCAGGCTGTATATAATGCTTTACCAAGCCCAGCCAACCTCCATGTGTGGGGCAAGAGTGATACACCAGCATGTCAGCTATGCTCTGGAAGGGGATCCTTACAACACCTGCTGAGTAGCTGTCCAAAGTCCCTTGCAGAAGGTCGCTACTGCTGGCGCCATGACCAGGTGCTAAAGGCGGTCGCAGAAAGTATAGGCAACGCCATCGTTCCTGACAAACAGCATCTTGGCCCAAAGACAAGAATTGCCTTTGTCAAAGCTGGAGAGGAGCCCTGTCAGCAGCAAAGAGTAAGGTCAGATCTCCTCTATACAGCCTCAGACTGGCAGTTGCAAGCTGACCTAGGGAAGCAGTTGAAGTTCCCTCAACACATCACTGAAACATCACTTCGGCCAGACATAATTATTGTCTCAGAGGCAACAAAACAGCTGATTGTCCTTGAACTCACCATGTCCTGGGAGGACACATGGAAGAGGCAAATGAAAGAAAACACGCCAAGTACCAGGAACTGGTAGAGAATTGCCGGGAAGGGGGCTGGAATATGTACTTTGAGCCAATAGAGGTGGGCTGTAGAAGCTTCAACCAACTGGGCCTAAAAGGAATGGCTAGGTAGAGGGCCATTTGGTCTGTATGCGAAGCCACAGCAAAGGCCACAAGGTGGCTGTGTATAAAGAGAGCTGAGCTATGGGCGGCTGCTGCTGGGACGCAGGCTGGGGTCTGATCAACCTTAGCTGGGTTGCCTGGGCGAGGATGTCTGATGTCGAAAGACCCGAAACACCCGATGAACACAGGTTACATCCCTGATGATGCGTCCCAGTGCATCCAAAGATGTATCTTACACACGCAGACTGAATCAGATTGTCCTCCATGATTTACAGATATTTTGATGTATTCATTTTACCCTCTACATTTACAAGCCTTCCAGTTCCTGATACTGAAAAGCATCCCCATGGTGTGATGTGCAGTGTCTCCCAAACACAGCGTCCAAAGCTCCATTTGTTCTCATCAGACCACAGAACCTTCTTCCAGTTGACTTTGGAGTCTCTCACATGCCTTTGGGTAAACTGTAGTCAAGAGTTAATGTGAGCTTTCTTCATCAGTGGCTTTCTTTTGGCCACTCTCACATATTTGACTGGTGAAGATCCCAAGCAGTAGCTGTCTCTCTCATCTCCTCATCTCAGCTCCTGAGGTTTTTTACTCCTTCAGAGTAGTCAAGGGTGTCTTAGTGGACTGTCATACTAGTCTCCTCCTTGCAGGTTACTCAGTTTTGGGGCCATCCTGATCTAGACAGATTTAACATATCTTAACATATCTCTACTTTCAAGAGCATCTTGAGCAGCTGCATCACTGCCTGGTACGGGAACTGCAACGCCTTAGACCGCAAGTCCCTACAATAGGTAGTGAGAACAGCTGAGAAGATCATCGGGGTCTCTCTGCCCTCTGTACAGGACATCTTCACCACTCGCTGCATCCGCAAAGCAACCAGCATTGTGGATGATCCTTCTCACCCGTCCAACAATCTCTTCTCCCTCCTGCCAACCGGGAAAAGGTTCTGAAGCATACGGGCCTCCACTTCCAGGATGAGAAACAGTTTCTTCCCCCTGGCCATCAGACTCTTGAACTGAATCACTTTACCACTGCTACACTTACTACTTACTGCAGTACTTAATAATTACTATTTATTACTTAGTTCTGGTATTTATTTTTGCACTCCGCACTTTAACCAAAATACTGCTGTTCCATCATATTGCCAGTTACATGGGCTGCTTTGTTCTGCATCACAGCAAGAACAAAGCAGCGTTGGATGAATGCACTACGTGTTCTGCCTGCTGTTGTTGCACTGTGTTTGTTTTATGTCGCTGAAATCATAACAATGACTGACTGATACTCTTCAATATCTCCAGTTGCCTGGAATGCATGTTTAGGAGTAATTGTAGCCAGAAATACTGATTAACCAATGACTGAACATTCCAGACACAAGTGTTTTTATTCTACTATTACTTGAGACGCTATGGCTGCACTTAAATGATCTCCATGTCACGTGTCAAATGTAAGACTACTGGCAGCACTTAACTGGGGTGAATATTTATGCAATAACAAATTTAATTGAAATCACTTTTTTGAAATCCATTTATTCCTACTTTGACGTCATTTGTGTCAAAGAAATTGATTTATATTGACCACGACTGCATTTAAAAGCACAAGAGCAAAAGTTATTAAAAAGTAATTCTGAAATTTTAGTTTCTCATTGATTGAAGTAAAAGTGGCTGACAGTACACAGAGAAGCTGAGGGACAAATAAACAAAAAACAATGTTTTATTGGATTTTTATTAAATTAAAGATAAAAGATATTTATCTTTAACATTTCTTTTAAAGATACAATAAAAGCATGTAAAGAAGCACAGAAAACATTTCCATGTCTTGTACAATGAGGCTATAAATGTAAAAGATTACACACAGGGGGAAGTGTACTCTGCCTCAGATCGATCACCTGAATGAAAGAGATGTTAAAACCATTAAATATAAACAGTACATTTACAATAATAGTGTCAGGACCAGTTTTAGAAGGTAAATCTTACTTGTTTGGTAGTAATCATAAACTTTAATCACAGCAGGTTTCAGGTTCTTGACTTGAAGCACCTGTTTAATTTGTAGCTGATAATTCATAGTAATATTCCGAGGGACCTGACACACACACACACACACACACACACCAGGTCCTTTACCGTAGGGCTCCAATATATCTTTTCATTCACACAAACTTCTTCAAATCGGGCTTGATTTGTGTTCATCAGAACTTATAAGCATTAATAAACTAAATTTCAGTCATTTTCTGCCACTTGTCCCAAGCAGGGTTGCGGGGGAGTGCTGGAGTTCATCCCAGCTCACACAGGGCAAAGGACAGGGGACACAGCCTGGACAGGTTGCCAGCTCATCACAGTAATAAACAACATGAAATATGTAAAGCTTTAATATTTCTTAATATTAAATTTTTTAATTTTAATTTTACATTTAATGCTCAAATGAATTCAAACCGTATTCTTGTTCATGAATGTATACAGTAACAGTGGAGAGTTAAACTGCATTTGTCTCACCTCTTTTAAATATATGATCACATGGTCATCTTTAGAATCCACCCGTTCCACAAGTGGTTCTTCTTTTAACTGAGGAGAAATGATTACATGATTAATTTTCTGTAGATATTTTATGAACATTATTTTGAATGTGTGTGTGTGTGTGTGTGTGTGTGTGTGTGTATGCAAGTGCAGTTATTTATGAATCACTACTACTTACTGCTCTGGAATCTGCTGTGAACCCTGACAATATTTTTAAATCCACTATTACCATGTTCGTGGTGTTAAGAATCCCATTATATCTGAAAAAGATGATCAATTATAAATTCATGTAAGCTATTTAATGTAGACATAATTAAGGCAATATATATTTAAACATATAATAACAGCTGGGCTGTTACAGGCAGTGGAGATCCATCTTGCAGGAATGTTGCATTAATTCATTTATTAAGAAGCGACAATATTTTTCTTAAACCATTATTGAACTATATACAATAAAGGAAATGCTGAAAACATCATAGGCTGTATTTTGTGTCTGTGCCAAAGCATCGTAACAGTACAAGACAGACATGTTAATGATGTGGTTTCACACAAGCCTCTTCTAGGCCATGCTGTTCTGGTGTGCATTTTTTTTTCCAGTAACATTTAATTACTTGAGTGTAATTCCATTTTTTTCTGCTGGACTTGTTTTTATGTTGTTTCAGTAAAGCTTTCTTTTACAGTCTTTTAAACTCCAAAGTCTAAGGATAATTTTTGATGGTAAGTTTTATTAGTAATTTGGGGAAAATTATGGAAGGTCATCCGTCAGTTTAGCCCAATGACAATAAAAAGATATTAAGCTGATAAAGAATAAATACTGTATATGGGGTGCAGGCAGTTACACAGAACATGTACTTGGATCTTCATTGTTTAAGAAATTATTGCTTCTTGTAATGCCGTTACTAGGTGTTTGCTATTTACCTTCCTGATACATTGTGTGACTCTCACTCGCTCCCTCATTTTCAAAGCAGCTTATCCTGATTAGGGTCATGGACAATGCTGTAGTCTATCCCAGCTTTCACAGGCGAAAGGTGGGGAAACACCCTGGACAGGTCATCAGTCCAACTCAGGGCAAGCACACAATCACATACACACTCATACCTAGGGGATAATTTAGCTAATCCACACAGCAATTCCACACAGAAAGGACCTGGACCGTCCCACGTGGGAATCGCACCCAGAACCTTCTCATTGTGAGGCAACAGTTTAACCCACTAGACTTATAACCCATACGAAAGATATCATCACACAGTTTATCACACAGAGTGAGTCTCCACTCTCTCCTTCTCTGTTTATCGAGTTCTTTACGGCCAGTTTGCTCTCCGTCCAAACACTACTGGTAGGTGAGGGTTGGTGGGGTTCTGGCTAACGTGAACAGTGAGGTGTGGGTGGTTCGGTGTTTTGTGTTTGGCAGGCTTTAATCATCATGGGACTGGAACAGTCCTGCCCGCTCGATCTTGAGCTCATACAGCCTCTGCAAAGCGTTTGGAATCGCCTGTAATCCCTGCTATGTACACTGTGCCTCCAGAATCCACCACTTCGTTCATCACACTTCTCCTTCTGCAATCCCTTCAATCCTCCCCGCCTGACCGTAACCGCCCGCTCTCTACTGCGTCTCACCATGGAATCAACTCTAATCATCTGAGAACTCTGAACATTGACACAAACCGCACTGACTCTGAACGTCATCCTGTGATTACAAGCACAAGTTTAGCACGCTTAAACATCTGCTTACTAACTAACAAAGCTCTCGTACTTAGAGAAGTGATATTGGATAAAAAAAACTGGACATGTTTTTACTGATGGCAACCCAGCAACGACGTTCTGGAACTGAACAAGCTCACGCCTGCAGGCTATAGCTACATATGTAAGTCCTGTGAAAAGGTGGTGGAGAGGTGGAGGCCTGGCTGCCGTCGTTCAGCATGGGGTGCAGGTTAAAGTTCTGGACTTCCATGATGTCTCGTCTTTTGAATATCTTGTGCTCAAAACTGTCAGTACTAAACCGCTTGTAATTCTGCTATATCGACCACCTTCTACATCTCTTTCTCCGTTCTTTTTGGACCTCAGTGAACTTCTCACATTTTCCTGTGCCCTGTCTGAAAACATCATCCTGCTTGGTGACTTTAACATTCATGTAGACACCATCTCTCCAGCTACTTCAGAATTTTTGGCCCTCCTTGAATGTTTCCATCTCACTCAGTATGTGAACTTCCCCACACATACGCATGGACATATACTCGACCTGATTTGTTCATCTGGACTTAAAAATGCTTCTGTAAACTGTTCTTCTGGTATTTTGGTTTTTCTGATCACAATTGTATTGAATTTGCTTTCAAACTAACCTTAGATAACCTCTATGTAAAAAAAATTATTTCATATAGGAATTTGAAATCTGTTTCAAGGGTTCACCTCTGATTCACTTACATCTCCTCTTTCAAATTTCTTAAACCTCTCCTGTCTTGATATCATTCTGTCTTTATACAACTGCTCCATTTCTGCCATTTTAGATAAGTTTGCTCCAGTCAAAATCAGGGCTGTACCCTCCTCTCGCTCCTCTCTGTGGTTCACCCCTGAACTGAGGTCCATGAAAGCTGTTGGGAGGCGACTTGAACGGCTGTATAAAAAATCAGGTCTTGCGGTGCACTCTCTGTTATATGTTGATCACATGCGATTACCTTTCCTCCGTCATCAACAGCAGCAGCTGTAAGCCGAAGGCAATGTTCAGTAGTGTGAGTAACCTTCTTCAGCCCCCAGCACCTTCTCTCTAAGGTTCTCACTCATGCAAGTCCTTTCTTCACTTTTTTCAAAACAAAATTGATCTGATATATAAACTGTTCACTGGTACCCCTCCACCATCTTGTAACTCTCTCCTAGAAACTCCAGTACAACCCTACAAACTCAAACTCTGTTGCTGAATTAATGAGGGAAAACCAGTTCTTCCACCTCTATCCTGGATCCAGTACCTACTTTTCTTCTTAAATCCTGTTTGTCTGCCATCTCTGCCTCTATCTCCCATCTCATAAAATGTTCACTCTCCTCTGGTGTTTTTCCTCTGGCCCTGAAAACTGTTACACGTATTTTGAAAAATAACACTTTGGATCCAAGCAATCTGAGCAGCTACAGACCTATTTCTAATCTACCTTTTATTTCAAAGCTCCTTGAAAGGGTTGTAGCTGCTCGGCTGCAGGAGCATCTAATGATTAACAATTTATATGAGCCGTTTTAGTCAGGTTTCCGTCCATTCCACAGCACCGAGACAGCACAGCACCCTTCTACGTGTCACCAACAACCTTTTACTCAGTGCTGACTCAGGTTCCCTCAGTGTCCTCCTTCGCTTAGATCTAAGCTCTGCCTTTGACACTGTCAATCATAATTTCCTTCTTTCCTGTCTTTCAGCCATTGTGCTATCTGATACCATACTTTCTTGGTTCACATCTTATCTCACTGATAGACAGCAATTCATCCAGCTCCATAACAGATCACCTCTTGCTTCAGTTAAATAGGGTGTCCCTCAGGGATCTGTTCTTGGACCTTTATTGTTCATAATTTATATTCTTCCTCTCGGTCATATTATTAGAAACCATGGCCTCAGTTTTCATTGCTATGCTGTTGATACCCAAATCTACCTTACCACCTCCACTTCAGCCACTCCACCCCATTCCCTTACAGCTTGTATTCATGACAAACTATGGCTCACCTCAAATTTTCTCAAGCTCAACACTGACAAAACAGAACTTTTATTAATTGGCTCCAAATTTCTCATCACTAAACTCCAAAATTTCAGTTTATCCACTGACAACGCTCTTGTTAGGCTCTTACCATCTGTCCGTATCTTAGGTGTTATATTTGATCCCACTCTGTCATTTGAATCTCACATAAACACAGTTGTGAAAAATGCTTTCTTTCTGCTCAGAAACATCTCATGTCTCCGCTCATTAATTTCATTGAAGGATGCAGAAATACATGTACATGCTTTTATAACCTCTCGTCTTGATTACTGTAATGCTCTACTCTTTGGTCTCCCAACTAGAGCATTACCAGGCTCCAGTACGTGCAGAACTCTGCAGCTCGTGTTCTCACATTCTCCAAAAAATCTGAACATATCACCCCCATTCTGCACAAACTTCACTGGTTGACCATATTGTATTGTATTCAGTACCAGCTGCTTCTGATCACATTTAAAGCCCTTCATGGATCTGCTCCTTCATACCTAACTAAATTACTCCATTCATACACTCCTACCAGTTCATTGCGCTCCTCCGGTACAGGGTTACTCACTGTTCATTCATTCAGGTTAGCTACCATGGGTGGTAGTGTTGTTGCCCCCAAACTCTGGAATTCCCTCCCTCAAATTGTGCACCTAACTCTAACCCTTCTCTGTCCCTCTTCAAAACTCAGTTGAAAACATATCTATTCAGTCTTTGCTATTCCACTTCTCCCTGTTCTTGATTTCCTAACTCTGTTGTTTGTTTTTTTGTCTTTGTGTTTTGTGTTAACTGTTTTTTTTTTTTTTTACTTTTATCTTCTGCTCTGTAAAGTGATCTTAGGTTTGAGAAAGGCACTATATAAATAAAAATTATTATTTAACTATTTATTTATTTAACTAGAACTTTATTACTTTATTATACTATTTTTTTATAACTTTATTATACTGTATTTATTATTTAACTATAACTATTATTTTTTTTTTTATGATGATGATGATGATTATTATTATTATTATTATTATGTAATTATTTAATGTTTACACTATCTACAGTTATTTTATCAAAGTAATTTCTTTCTGATATGATTGGCTGCTGATAAAGCATGCAATATCTGGCCTTTTCATAACATGCTAACTTTCACTGCACCCTGTTCACAGTTGCTTAGAACCTGTGCTGCAGGATCACATACACTAAAAATATATCTGCTCACACGTCATGCATCACATTTAGGCATGTAATTTTAGTACTATTGCTACAGGAATATATATAGTTCTTATTTTTGTCATCTTAGATGTAACTTGACTATTCACTGATATTCTTACATTATTTTAAAGTTGATGGACAGGGTGTGTCCTAATGATGAGCAATTTCCTTCAGACATAGCTTCAATGGTCAATGTACTGGCCAGAGCAGGTGTGGGGATATTGTAGAAAAGGGCAATCTGCAAGGAGAAAACAGATTCAATTATAGGACCAGTCCAAAAACAAACTGGATCTTAACCTTAATCTTATCAGATACCATTTTTTTAATTTAAAATAATATGGAATAAATCTACAAAAAGGAAACTTGTTCAGAAAGCTCTTTGAAAGATTAACAGAGGCAAATCTATTTTCTTTAAGATGTTCAGAAAACAAGCATGATGCGTGATGTGTACAGCTCATGCAGAAGATATAAGCCACTTCTACCAATTAAAAAGACAATTGAGGCAATTCAGCCTCTCAACTCCTCCTGACATATATTTGTATTCCCGGGGATCGGGACTGAACTCTGGTTGGCGCCGTGACACTCAAGCAGAATCTTGCAATATAGTTTACCCTACACTTTGTGTTTGTTTCAGCCACCTGACAAAGCCAGACCTTAAGTGCATGCCTTTAATGAACATTACTGATTGGAAGAACATATTGTATCTATCGTGAGAATATCTATATCTATTCTTGTCACAAGTTGTTGTCACGTGTGTTGGGTTTTGGGCACGCTAGAGGGCGCTCTCGGTCACGTGTGTTGGGTTTTGGGCACGCTAGAGGGCGCTCTGTTCTGACTAAGCACACCTGAGCCCCTGCGGGCAGGTGTGCATCATTGGGGCTGACTATTTAAGCCCCGATGAGTCAGAACAGAGCGCGGCTCATTAGATAGGCTATGCCTACACGTAATGGTGGTTTTTGTCAGTCAGTCAGTCAGTCAGTCAGTCAGTCAGTCAGTCAGTCAGTCAGTCAGTCAGTCAGTCAGTCAGTGTTCTTGTTTGTTTGTGTTTTCTCCTTTGTTTAATAAACTTCTGTTCTGAACCCCTGGCTCGGACCTGACGTCCCTCTGGTACCACACCACCGTTACAGTTGTTCATTTAGCAGTCACCTAAAAATACATTCAGGAACAATACAGAACACTAGATACACACTGACCTGCACGGACACACAGGTGGAGCCCTGCACTAAAATGGTGTGTTTGCCAGGAACATGCTGCAGTGCTCTTTCCTGGTACAGTAACTTGTTGTTCTGGTTCACATCAAAGCTGTGACTCTCTTTATCTGCTGACTGTACAGTTACTGTGCTGGAGCCGTCTGAGCTGTACACTTTGGTGGAGTACAGAGCCAGAGCCTGGAGGGCCACCACTGTGTCCTGAGCCAGACAGAAAAATTGCTAGCAATAATGGATTCATAACCCGAAACAGTTCTCTCTTTGTTTACAATATGTGCTTAGAAACAAAAGGTTAAAACGTCTGGAATTTAATTCAGTACCTGGGTGGAGGAGAATCCTCCATAGGGATTCTGTTGTCTCACCAGCCAGCTGACGATTCTGTTAGCATAGCCCAATTCAGCAGCAGTAACTTCACCTGCAGTGAGAACAGCTAGCAGAACATAGGAGCTGATCTCCACCGCCAAGGACTCAGAGTCCTCTAAAGCTGACTGAGACCAGTGAAGACGGCCATCTGTAATAAAAGGAAAATAAGAAATAAGTTATGTTAAGATTGAGAGAAATCATAACTTTTAAATACTATTACTTCTCATATTATATTATATTGCATTGTATTGAATATCATATTGGTTCTGAATTATATTTGAGGTTACTGAAATAAACACAAGTAAAATAACAAGTAATAAGAAAAAGTAAAATATGCTTGTAAAGAGATCTCCACTTTGTTCAAAGATCAATGTTTTCATTTATGTTTTCAGCTCAAAGTGTCATGATATAACTATTACATTTACTGTAATCATTCCACACCTCCTGAAATGGCAACACTATCCAGCTTCTTTAGCAGGTGCTGTCGGGTCTCATGCTCTCCAGCCAGACTGAAAGTGTAGGCCAGCAGGGCAGTGGCGTAGGTGTTTGTCAGGTTACTAATAGAAAACTTTAAGCATGATAACCCTTTACTCACAACAGGATCCTGAAAACAAAGCAGAAATTAGACAGTGAAAAATTTATGTCAGAGCTATGTGTCAACTAGGTGAACCACAGGGCCTAATATCCTTCAGAAATGGTTAGGCATGTTTGATAAGAGTTCTACAGGATATAACATGATGTAAAAGTTAACAGCACTCCCTGTGTAGTGTGAATATAAGCCCTTCATAAGCCTCATCTTCGGCCTTTCTCTTCTACTTCCTGAAAGCTCCATCCTCATACTCACATTTTTCCAGATTATCCAACCTGAGTTGTCCTTCTTTTAAACTCATTCTTAATGCTGTCCATCCTGATCACTGGCATTGCAAAAAAATGTTTTTTATTTTTATCTCTGCCACTTGTTGCTCTGTCTTTCCATCAGTGCCATGATTTTGACCCATACCCATACATGCTGGTCTCACTACCATTTTTACACTTTAATTCTTGCTGCTACCCATCTATCACAGATTTCATGCCATTCCTCACCCATTCCTCCATTAACTCTCTTCCTAAATATTTTAATCCATTGCAGACAAAAAGGTTTGTTTGATGTAATCACACATCTAGCTTAAGTTCACCAGTCACTCCTACTGCAGACCTAGTCACTGTCACAGTGCCTTCATACATATCCTTTAGCAATCTGTTATAGTTCTCTTCCTCTCTTGACTTCCTCATATAATACCACAACTCCTCTCTACCCTGTCATTTGCTTTAAGTCCACAAAAACAAAACGCAACTCATTCTGACTCGAGTACCTCTCCTTCAACATCCTCAAGCACTTCATCTATGGTGCTCTTTATAGGATGTTCTGATTTATTAATCCATATCTCTCAATGACTGGAATTACAATAAAATGAGGTCTCAAATTCTCAAGACAGTATTGTAAGAATCACATTTGTTCCATTTTCCCTATGGAAACTGGAAACTTGGGGCAGCAGTGGCCTAGTGGTTAGGGAGTTGCCCCTGCATCGGAAGATTGTGGGTTCACTACCAGTAGGTTGCCCTGAGGTACCCTTGAGCAAGGTACCATCCCCGTCACTGCTACCCAGGCACTGCTACTTTCAATAGCTGCCCACTGCTGCACAGTGTTTGAGTGTGCATGGGTTAAATGCAGAGGTCCAATTTGGTTGTGGTTCACTGTCTGCTGTGCTGTGACCTTGCAATGACAAGGGTTGTCACTTTCTTTTTTCACGAAACTAATCCATGTGAGTGTATAATATATAATCAGGCTAATCTGTTTCCTCACCTTGACAGTGTGGCCTAATTCAAGCAATGATGCAGTGATGTAAGCCGTCATGGTAACATCATCATTTACACCACCCTGCAAGACACTGAAATGTTACTTAGAATTCAGATCGGCTAATTACCTTATTCAAAGTCTGAAATAAACACCTTCATTCTGTTATTGAAGAGTCTCCCTTGTCTTATAAAACAACCATCTGGTCTCTGCCCACTTATCAGCCATTGCTTTGCACTTTCAATATTTTGTGGATCAATAAAGATATAACGTTGTGCTTTTCCAAAAGTCTTCATTACAAAAGCAGTTAACCTGCAAATAAAGACATATTTGAATTGACAATCAAAATATCTGTTTTTATTAGGTAACCTCCCTGAGATTGAGTTATTGACTAAAGGGAAGTTTGAACTCATAACTTGCTTTCTTAGCATTTGTGTCAAATCTGCTGCAAGACTTTCTCACCATGTGTTCTCCGGTCCATTACCAAAAGTGCTGTATGCTCCATTAATATGCTTGTAGTTCAGTTGTCTCTGATATCCTGTGTGGAGGCAAATGCAGTTTTTAATCTACATAGTTCATGACAGTTCATCAGATTGCACATCAGATTGGGCAGTGTATGGGTGTGACAGGACATAGTGGCACAATGCAACAAATGAAATGTGATTGGGCCTTGTTTGACCTACAGTATAACTTGTGAAACCAGAATAAAACTGCTTAGCCATCTAAGAACTCCTTGATAAATGAAAGAATTTCACATCATCAACTGATAACTATAAACTATTAATTATTGCTAAGGTTACAAGGAAAATAAGTTCTTCATAAACGTAAGTTCTCACCGCTCAAAAGGAAATTAGTAGCCCTCTCCCGGATGGCTGTGGTGAGCTGCTGAGTGTTCTCCAGATACTGAAGAATGTATATATTGGGGGAAAGGAGAGCAATGTTTTGTTCTCCACAGCCGTATGGCATCCTCAACTGTCCATCAAGATTCTGGAGTGCACGGCCCAGTATGTCTCCTACAAAAGAACAAAATTCTATAATTTATTAATTTATTCACACAAAATAAGCTCCTTGCAAAATGCATATGTAGTACCAGAACAATCCAGACCATTAATCCACCATCCTAGATTAAGACCAATCAAAAATAAATATAAGGTCTCTTCCTACTGCTGTGCCCTTGAGAAAGGCATTTAACCCCAGTTTCTTAAAGGGGGATTGACCCAATGATGGCTTTTTCCTCCTAACATTTATCCTTCAACATCTTACCAAGTACTGAAACAGAAGCTCTTGCTGATCCCTCAATCACATCTTTAGGAAGAATCAGTTCCATCTCCTCAGAAACACTGTTTCCTTTAAAGTAAAGGTAAGTTAAAAACAGACATAGAGACACAAAGCAACACTGAATACAGCAGTTGTGTGCAAAAAGATAAAAATATAAATGTATATGTAAAAATATGTATGACTGACCCTGTGGACACAGCAACCAACTCAGGCTCAAGGCCTTTTCTGTTCCTTCAGCCTATGTAAGAAAATAAAAGGATGAAGTCGGTGGTAATAAGCCTAACAAAACAATGCATTGTCATTTTTCTCTAATGCTGTTTTTTAAAAAGCTTACCTGTACAAGCAGGCTTCGTGTGACTGTG
>CM029382.1:15247225-15267274 GCA_017165825.1 Hepsetus odoe
TTCCTGGCAAACACACCATTTTAGTGCAGGGCTCCACCTGTGTGTCCATGCAGGTCAGTGTGTATCTAGTGTTCTGTATTGTTCCTGGGTGTATTTTTAGGTGACTGCTAAATGAACAACTTGTGACAAGAATAGATATAGATATTCTCAGGATAGATACAATATGTTCTTCCAATCAGTAATGTTCATTAAAGGCACTTAAGGTCTGGCTTTGTCAGGTGGCTGAAACAAACACAAAGTGTAGGGTAAACTATATTGCAAGATTCTGCTTGAGTGTCACGGCGCCAACCAGAGTTCAGTCCCGATCCCCGGGAATACAAATATATGTCAGGAGGAGTTGAGATGCCTCAATTGTCTTTTTAATTGGAAGAAGTGGCTTATATCTTCCGCATGAGCTGAACACATCACGCATCATGCTTGTTTTCTGAACATCTTAAAGAAAATAGATTTGCCTCTTTTAATATTTCAAAGAGCTTTCAGAACAAGTATCCTTTTTGTAGATTTATTCCATATTATTTTAAATAAAAAAAAAATAGTATCTGATAAGATTAAGATTAAGATCCAGTTTGTTTTTGGACTGGTCCTATAATTGAATCTGATTCCTCCTTGCAGATTGCCCTTTTCTATAATATCCCCACACCTGCTCTGGCCAGTACATTGACCGTTGAAGCTATGTCTGAAGGAAATTGCTCATCATTAGGACACACCCTGTCCATCAGCTTTAAAATAATGTAAGAATATCAGTGAATAAAAAGTTAAGTTACATCTAAGATGACAAAAATAAGAACTATATATATATATTCCTGTAGCAACAGTACTAAATTCGATCATCCTTTATTCATAATCCCACGAATGAGAAATTTGACCTCTGCATTTCACCCATACACACACGTGCAGCAGTGGGCAGCTATTGAATGCGCCCGGGAGCAGTGACGGGGACGGTACCTTGCTCAAGGGTACCTCAGGGCAACCCACTGGGGAGGGGATTCAACCAACAATCTTCTTATTTGGGGGCCAACTCCCTAACCACTAGGCCACCGCTGCCCCTATGTGATGCGGGATGTGTGAGCATATATATAAATGTGATGCATGACGTGTGAGCAGATATATTTTTTGTGTATGTGATCCTGCAGCACAAGTTCTAAGCAACTGTGAACAGGGTGCTGTGAAAGTTAGCATGTTATGAAAAGGCCAGATATTGCATGCTTTATCAGCAGCCAATCATATCAGAAAAAAATTACTTTTATAAAATAACTGTACATAGTGTAAACATTAAATAATTCAATAATAATAATAATAATAATAATAATAATAATAATAATAATTTTTATTTATATAGCGCCTTTCTCAAACCCAAGATCACTTTACAGAGCAGAAGATAAAAGTAAAAAAAAAACATAAATTAAAACAGTTAACACAAAACACAAAGAAAAACAAACAACAGAATTAGGAAATCAAGAACAGGGAGAAGTGGAATAGCACAGACTGAATAGATATGTTTTCAACTGAGTTTTGAAGAGGGACAGAGAAGGTGCACAATTTGAGGGAGGGAATTCCAGAGTTCGGGGGCAGCAACACTACCACCCATGGTAGCTAACCTGAATGAATGAACTGTGAGTAACCCTGTACGGGAGGAGCACAATGACCTAGTAGGAGTGTATGAATGGAGTAATTTAGTGAGGTATGAAGGAGCAGATCCATGAAGGGCTTTAAATGTGATCAGAAGCAGCTTGTACTGAATACAATACAATATGGTCAGCCATAGAAGTTTGTGCAGAATGGAGATGATATGTTCAGATTTTTTGGAGAATGTGAAAACATGAGCTGCAGAGTTCTGCACGTACTGGAGCCTGGTAATGTTCTAGTTGGGAGACCAAAGAGTAGAGCATTACAGTAATCAAGACGGGACATTATAAAAGCATGTACAAGTATTTCTGCATCCTTCAATGAAATTGATGAGCGGAGACGTGAGATGTTTCTGAGCAGAAAGAAAGCATTTTTCACAACTGTGTTTATGTGAGATTCAAATGACAGAGTGGGATTGAATATAACACCTAAGATATGGACAGATGGTAAGAGCGTAACAAGAACGTTTTTAGTGGATAAGCTGAAATTTTGGAGTTTAGTGATGAGAAATTTGGAGCCAATTAATAAAAGTTTTGTTTTGTCAGTGTTGAGCTTTAGAAAATTTGAGGTGAGCCATAGTTTATCATGTACAAGCTGTAAGGGAATGGGGTGGAGCGGCTGAAGCGGAGGTGGTAAGGTAGATTTGGGTATCAACGGCATAGCAATGAAAACTAAGGCCATGGTTTCTAATAATATGACCGCGAGGAAGAATATAAATTATGAACAATAAAGATCCAAGAACAGACCCCTGAGGGACACCCTATTTAACTGAAGCAAGAGGTGATCTGTTATGGAGCTGGATGAATTGCTGTCTATCAGTGAGATAAGATGTGAACCAAGAAAGTATGTTATCAGATAGCACAATGGCTGAAAGGCAGGAAAGAAGGAAATTATGATTGGCAGTGTTAAAGGCAGAGCTTAGATCTAAAAGAAGGAGGACACTGAGGGAACCAGAGTCAGCACTGAGTAAAAGGTTGTTGGTGACACGTAGAAGGGTGCTGTGCTGTCTCTGTGCTGTGGAATGGACGGAAACCTGACTAAAACGGCTCATATAAATTGTTTATCGTTAGATGCTCCTGCAGCTGAGCAGCTACAACCCTTTCAAGGAGCTTTGAAATAAAAGGTAGATTAGAAATAGGTCTGTAGCTGCTCAGATTGCTTGGATCCAAAGTGGTTTTCTTTTCAAAAATACGTGTAACAGTTTTCAGGCCCAGAGGAATAACACCAGAGGAGAGAGAACAATTTATGAGATGGGAGATAGAGGCAGAGATGGCAGACAAACAGGATTTAAGAAGAAAAGTAGGTACTGGATCCAGGATAGAGGTGGAAGAACTGGTTTTCCCTCATCAATTCAGCAACAGGGTTTGAGTTTGTAGGGTTGTACTGGAGTTTCTAGGAGAGAGTTACAAGATGGTGGAGGGGTACCAGTGAACAGTTTATATATCAGATCAATTTTGAAAAAAGTGAAGAAAGAATGAGTGAGAACCTGAGAGAGAAGGTGCTGGGGGCTGAAGACGTTTACTCACACTAGTGAACAGGACTTGGGCTTACAGCTGCTGCTGTTGATGATGGAGGAAAGGTAATCGCATGTGATCAACATATAACAGAGTGCACCGCGAGACCTGTTTTTTTTTTTTTTTTTTTACAGCCGTTCAAGTCGCCTCCCAACAGCTTTCATGGACCTCAGTTAAGGGGTGAACCACAGAGAGGAGTGAGAGGAAGGTACAGCCCTGATTTTGACTGGAGCAAACTCTAAATCTAATCTAAATCTAAATCTAAATCTAATCTAAAATAGCAGAAATGGAGCGGTTGTATAAAGACAGAATGGTATCAAGAGAGGAGAGGTTTAAGAAATTTGAAAGAGGAGATGTAAGTAAGTCAGAGGCGAACCCTTGAATGTCAACAGATTTCAAATTCCTATATGAAATAATTTTTTTACATAGATTATCTAAGGTTAGTTCGAAAGCA
Organism: Hepsetus odoe; assembly: GCA_017165825.1. Classification (NCBI taxonomy): domain Eukaryota; kingdom Metazoa; phylum Chordata; class Actinopteri; order Characiformes; family Hepsetidae; genus Hepsetus; species Hepsetus odoe. The sequence goes on from CM029382.1 coordinate 15,250,820, forward strand.
AATTCAATACAATTGTGATCAGAAAAACCAAAATACCAGAAGAACAGCTTACAGAAGCATTTTTAAGTCCAGATGAACAAATCAGGTCGAGTATATGTCCATGCGTATGTGTGGGGAAGTTCACATGCTGAGTGAGATGGAAACATTCAAGAAGGGCCAAAAATTCTGAAGCAGCTGGAGAGACGGTGTCTACATGAATGTTAAAGTCACCGAGCAGGATGATGTTTTCAGACAGGACACAGGAAAGTGTGAGAAGTTCACTGAGGTCCGAAAAGAACGGAGAAAGAGATGTAGAAGGTGGTCAATATATCAGAATTGCAAGCGGTTTAGTACTGACAGTTTTGAGCACAAGATATTCAAAAGACAAGATATCATGGAAGTCCAGAACTTTAACCTGCACCCCATCCTGAACGACAGCAGCCAGGCCTCCACCTCTGCCCTTTTCACAGGGCTTACATATGTAGCTGTAGCCTGCAGGAGTGAGCTTGTTCAGTTCCAGAAAGTCGTTGCTGGGTTGCCATGTTTCAGTCAGTAAGAACATGTCCAGTTTTTTATCCAATATTAGTTCTCTAAGTACAAGAGCTTTGTTAGTTAGGTAAGCGAATGTTTAAGAGTGCTAAACCTGTGCTTGTAATCACAGGATGACGTTCAGAGTCAGTGTGGTTTGTGTCAATGTTCCGAGTTCTCAGATGATTAGAGTTGATTCCACGGTGAGATGCAATAGAGAGCGGGCGGTGACGGTCAGGCTGGGTGGACCAGATTGAAGGGATTGTAGAAGGAGAAGTGTGATGAATGAAGTGGTGAATTCTGGAGGCACAGTGTACATAGCGGGGATGACAGGTGCTTCCAAGCGCTTTGCAGAGGCTGTATGAGCTCGAGTCCGAGCGGGCAGGACTGTTCCAGTCCCTGAGCTGAGACGGCGTGTATACAAACCCCATGATGATTAAAGCCAGCCAAACACAAAACACTGAACCACCCACACCTCACTGTTCACGTTAGCCAGAACCCCGCCAACCCTCACCTACCAGTAGTGTTTGGACGGAGAGCAAACCGGCTGTAAAGAACTGGATAAACAGAGAAGGAGAGAGTGGAGACTGACTCTGTGTGATAAACTGTGTGTCGATATCTTTCGTATGGGTTATAAGTCTACACAAGGTGCCATAGAATAAAATAACAGGTGGTCAGTAGAAACATTGTCACATTAAATTTTATTGAAGAGTCACTTAATGGGTGCAGTGGGTTGAACTGTTGCCTCACAATGAGAAGGTTCTGGGTACGATTCCCACGTGGGACGGTCCGGGTCCTTTCTGTGTGGAATTGCATGTTCTCCCCATGTGTTTGAGTTTCTTCTGGGAACTCTGTTTTCCCATCACTGTCCGAAAACATCAGGTGGATTGGATTGGCTAAATTATCCCCTAGGTGTGAGTGTGTATGTGATTGTGTGTCTGCCCTGAGTTGGACTGGCGACCTTTCCAGAGTGTTTCCCCACCTTTCGCCTGTGAAAGCTGGGATAGACTACAGCATTGTCCATGACCCTAATCAGGATAAGCTGCTATGAAAATGAAGGAGCGAGTGAGAGTCACACAATGTATCAGGAAGGTAAATAGTTACACTTAATAAAACAAACAAAACACTTACAAAATAAGTGACAAATTAACACTTAGTAAAGGCATTGCAAGAATCAATAATTTCTTAAACAATGAAGATCCAAGTACATGTTCTGTGTAACTGCCTGCACCCTATATACAGTATTTATTCTTTATCAGCTTAATATCTTTTTATTGTCATTTGGCTAAACTGACGGATAACCTTCCAAAATTTTCCCAAAATTACTAATAAAACTTACCATCTGTAACGGTGGCGTGGTACCGGAAGGACGTCAGTTCCGAGCCAGGAGTTCCGAACAGAAGTTTATTGCTTACAGTGACAAAACACACAACAAACTGCCTGCCGAGACGAGGGATTAAGCCTGAATGAACTCTTCACCCTGGCGATTCGGCTCGACCAGCATAAACGCCGAAGCACCGGGCCCACGTGGGAGCCAAGCCCAAGCCGCACAGCAGCGCCCCCCGGGTTCACGGCCGTCAGTCCACGCAACGACCGCAGTCCCCCTGAGCCCATGGATCTGGGCCGGATTCACCTCTCTGGGGCAGAGAGGGAATGCCGCATCCACAATGGGCTCTGCTTGTACTGTGGCGAGCCAGGACATGGGCGAAAGGACTGCGCCCTGGCAGCCAAGAAACGCACAGTAATTAAACCGCTTCCTGAATTAGCTCATCAATTTTCTGTTCAAGTATCTGTACGCTGTGCTGATGTCTGTTTGTGTGTTTCAGCATTGATTGATTCTGGGTCGGCTGGCAACTTCATCTCCCCCACGGTAGCTACCCAACTGCACGTCCCTCTGTATCCCCTATCACACACCGTGTCCGTGAGGGCAGCCGATGGGAGGCAGCTGAACCCAGGTGGGGTGTCACGGGTCACCGGTCCACTCACCGTTCAGCTGTCTACGCACACTGAAACCTTGTCCCTGTTCGTACTGCCGCTTTCAGATCACGGAATCGTACTGGGCATCCCGTGGCTGAGGTCCCACAACCCGGTCCTAGACTGGAGGACAGGGGAAATCAGGTCCTGGTCCCCGGAGTGCTCTTTGCACTGTAACGCTTCACTCCCGTGCCTCTCCACGTCTGTGGAGAGCCCACTGGCTCACATTCCATTGTCTATCCTGGTCGAATACCGTTCAATGAGTGAGGTGTTCAGTGCAAAGAGGTCCACTCAACTCCCTCCTCACCGGCCATGGGACTGTGCGATTGAACTCCAGCCAGGGGCCACTCCTCCTCGCTCTCGCATCTATCCGCTCTCCGAGCCCGAGACAAGAGCGATGGAGGAGTATATTGCAGAGGCCCTTCGACAGGGGTTCATCGTACCGTCCACATCGCCAGCCTCCGCGGGGTTTTTCTTCGTGCAGAAGAAGGACGGTGGACTCCGGCAATTACGACATCGGCAACAGGGAACTCTTGGCGGTAAAGGCCGCACTGGAGGAGTGGCGGCACTGGCTGGAGGGCGCAAAGCACCCCTTCACGGTCCTCACCGACCACCGCAATCTCGAATATATCCGGCTGGCAAAACGACTCAACCCCCGCCAGGCTTGATGGGCTCTGTTTTTTACCCGTTTCGATTTCACCCTGACCTACCGCCCTGGTACTAAGAATAACAAGGCCGCCACTTCGAGCCAGCAGGGAGGGTGTCGCAGCCAGAACCAATATTAACCCCAACGGTAGTGGCAGCCCCAGTGCAATGGGACATCGAACGGGACATCCGGCAGGAAGCTGAGGGCACCTCCGTCCCATCAGGGTGCCCGCCTGATCGGATCTTCATGCCGGAACGCCACCGCATCCGGTTAGTAAAGTGGGTCCACACTTCTCCGGCCTCAGGGCACCCTGGCATTCGTCGCACAGGGGAACAGCTGAGCAGAAAATACTGGTGGCCCACCTTAAGGGCCGATGTTTGGGTTCTGGTCCGCTCCTGTTCCACCTGTGCCCAAACTAAGTCACCTCGTGAGTTGCCAGCCGGTAAGTTATTACCCCTGCCGGTGCCTACCCGTCCGTGGACTCACGTGGCCATCGATTTGGCCACGGATCTCCCACGTTCTGGGGGGCACACGTGCATCTTAGTGGTGGTGGACCGATTTTCAAAAGGATGTAGATTCATCCCCTTTGCTGCTCTTCCGTCTGCTCGACAGGTCGCTGATGCTCTGTTCCAGTACGTGTTCCGGTATTACGGTTTCCCGGAGGACATCTTATCCGACAGAGGGGACCTCCGTCTCGTTATCCTCGGGTTACCATCCCCAAACCAATGGTCAGGCCGAGCGAACCATTCAAGAGCTGACTAGGTTCCTCCGGGCGTACTGTCACCACCGGCAACACGACTGGGCTGAGTACCTCTACTGGGCAGAGTACGCACAAAACTCCTTGCGCCATTCCTCCACAGGCATAACCCCGTTCAAATGTGTGTTGGGGTTTCAACCACCCCTCTGCCCCTGGGATACCACACCTACGGATGTCCCGAGCATCGACACCTGGTTCCAAGGGGCTGAGCGCGTGTGGGAGAAGGCCCACACACACATCGAACGGGCAGTGCGCCGCTTCCGCCAACAAGCCGATAGGCGTCGACGGGAGGCCCCCGACTTCCAAGCCGGAGACAGGGTGTGGCTCTCCACTCGGGACCTCAAGCTATGGCTGCCTAGTAAGAAACTCAGCCCCCGGTTCATTGGGCCTTTCCTAGTAGAGGCCCAAGTCAATCCGGTCACTTACCGTCTCAAGCTACCCGATCACATGCACATAACCCCTGTTTTCCACGTTTCCCTCCTCAGGCCCTACGTTCCGGGGCCCCTGGCCGCACCGGTGGGAGAGGCTGAACCCCCTCCTGTCATCGTCACCGCGCTGGACGGGGCGTCCGGAGGACGCCTCTGGAGGGGGGGGTGATGTCACGCCCACCACGTTACCCAGGCCAGGGGAGAGGTCCCCGTCCCCGGAGTACTGACCGGGCTTTCACGAGCACTCGTAATTATCACCACTGATCACCCGCACCTGAACTACCACACACAAATAGCCTGCCAGTCCGACCCAGTGTTGTCCGTTCACCGTCCTTACTGTTTGTCTGCACCGTGAGTTACAACGTTGTGTTTGTGTCATAGTTTGGAAATAAACGTGTCCCAGTTAGACCTGCGTGTGAGTGCCTTGCCTCTCGAGCATAACCATGACACAAACAAGGACTCAAGCCTGCAGATCCTACGCAGGATGACTATGACTATGACTATGACTATGACTATGACTTAAAAACAGACAGACAGAACCACCATTACACATAGGTTAAACCTACCTAATGAGCCGCACTCTGTTCTGACTCATCGAGGCTTAAATAGTCAGCCCCAATGATGCACACCTGCCCACAGGGGCTCAGGTGTGCTTAGTCAGAACAGAGCGCCCTCTAGCGTACCCTAAACACCTCCTGTGACATAAACACCTTGTATGTGACCGAGAGCGCCCTCTAGCGTGCCCAAAACACAACACACGTGACAGAGAGCGCCCTCTAGCGTGCCCAAACCCTAACACACGTGACACCATCAAAAATTATCCTAAGACTTTGGAGTTTAAAAGACTTTAAAAGAAAGTTTTACCGAAACAACATTAAAACAAGTCCAGCAGAAAAAATGGAATTACACTCATGTCTGTGTTGTACTGTTATGATGCTTTGGCACAGACACAAAATACAGCCTATGATGTTTTCAGCATTTCCTTTATTGTTGTAACGGTGGCGGGGTGCAGGGAGGACGCCAATGCTGAGCCAGGAGTTTGTAACATAAATTTATTAACTATATTAACAAAACAAAACCAAGGACTGCAGTTCTAACTAAAATCAAGGAACTGCAGCCTAAACCAAGATCCAAGATACCAAATGCCAAAACCACCACAGAGGGTGTAGGCTGAGCTTAACTAACTCTGTTCTGACTCATCTGGGCTTAAATAGTCAGCCCCAATGAAGCACACCTGTGCCTTCATTAGCTCAGGTGTGCTCAGTCAGAACAGAGCGCCCTCTATCGTGCACAAAACACCTCATCCGTGACAGAATCCCCCCCCAAAAGGCGCGGCTCCCGAAGCGCCTAAACATAGCCGAACCTCTGGGGGGAGGTCAAGAACAAAAAACACTCTACAAAAGTCTCTTTTAGGGGCATATGGTCAGGTCCACAAAACACTTCAACACAAAAGGACCTCTGACCAGCCATGTCCAGGCAAAAGGTGGTGGTGAGAGGAATCCTAAAAGTTCAGTCCACTTCTTTATCTGTTGCCTGGACTCGACCCTGGAGTCACTGGAGGAATCGCCAGACTCAGCGAAACACCTTGCCTTGACGGAACCTGAAAGAGAGCTAAACACAGATTTTACAAGGTTCAAAGAGGAAGTCTTTTTCACACAGTCCGAACTCTGCTTCCAACCCCTGCCATCTTTGTTCTTCACGTCTCTCATCACAGAATCCATAGTGCAGAAGCTGTCGTTCACTTTCTTGAACTAAGACAGGTCATTGCTGATGTCTTTTGGCTCCTTCCTCTTCTCGATCATACTTCCCTGCTGCTTGGAGCTCAGTGAGGCAGCATCCCAGCTCCTGGTTCCACTACGAGAAGTTCCACTTGGACTGCTCCACGAACCACCTTGTTCTGAGTCTGCTGAACTGTGAGGGTGAACTAAAGGTAGGGAGTCATCAAGCAGCTGTTCATCCTCTGGAATCTTTCCCTGCTTTTCCATCAGACTGTTCTTCAGCTGCTCTGCTCTGGCATTAACCACCAGGGTCCCAGCATGCACTGGTGTCTGTGGAGTGAGTCGAGATTTGAAGATCGCCAATCTTGCTTCCATACCTCTGACCTGCTTCTCCAGCTCGCTGAGCTTACTGGCCTCACTTTGGGCTTCTCTCAGTTCAGCCTGCAGAGCAACATTGTGGTCCTGCACCCATCTCAGCTCTGCTTTGGTCTGATTCAGTTCTTCCATAGCGGCTATTTTAGCTTCCAGCTTCTCCTGAATGGTTGGAGTCTCAACTCTCCTCGTTGTCTGGCATACAGTTTGGTCCCTCTGTTCATCCGTTCTCTGCAGCCTTTCTCTTTGGACAGCCGTCACAGCTTGCAGCTTTATTCTAGAGACCTCTCTCTCTTCTCTGACTTTCGCACTCTTTTCGTGAAGCTCACCTTTGTCTTGAGCCAGAGATTTTCTTTCTGTTTCCATGGCTTCAATCTCACTTTGGCAACTGGACAAGAGTCCTTTGGTCCTCTCCAGCTGAGGAAGTAGATAGGTGATCCTTTCATTGCGTTTCAACCCTTCATTCATGACCGAGGCATTCACCTGTAGCATTGAGGCTTCTTTCTCCGTCAGCTGCTGGTAGAGCTCTGTCAGCGACTCCTCCGGTTCAGTGATCTGAACATTCATGTAGCTGATTTGTTCATCTCTGAGGTGAGATTGGATTGTCCTTGCAGCTCTGATCCGTTTGGCCAGATCCCTTGCCCGCTTTCCTCTGAATGACATTTGCAAGCAAATTCCGGCATGTCTGAACAGCTGATACCTCTGTCTTTGTTGATGCCCAAGCTTCCACTTCCTGAACCTCCTCTGAAGAACGCTTGCTGCCCAGCATTGCTTCTTGAAAACCAATCTTTGCTGGTGCATTCTTACTGCGGTCTGCATAATGGTAGCAGCTTTGTGCATTGCAGCAACATTCTTTCGAACAGAATAACCCCTAAAAGCTGCCTGGATGCATATCGCAGACCTTCTTAACACCTGGAAGGTCTCACGTTCAAATTTACCCTTAATGTAGGACCTGTAATTTCTTTGAATGACGATGGCTGACACCCTTATGGCCTGATACTTTACTACCTCCCGGTGTTTTCTGAACGCAGCCTGAATCATGGTGGCAGCTTTGTGCATTGCAGCAACATTCTTTCGAACAGAATAACCCCTAAAAGCTGCCTGGATGCGTATCACAGACCTTTTCAACATCTGGAATTTCTCATGTTCAAATTTACCCTTAATGTAGGACCTATAATGTCTTTGAATGATGATGGCTGACACCCTTATGGCCTGGTACTTAACTACCTCCTGGTGTCTTCTGAACGCAGCCTGAATCAGGGAAGCTGCCTGATGTTGCAGGATCACCTCCCTTCTGGCCCTCTGACCTCTGAAGCAGGCTTGCAGGAACATTGCAGCAGAGCGCAATTTCAAGAATTCCTCCCTCTGCTTTCTGGCATCAAGTGTGGAACGATACCTAAGCTGGATTGCAACAGCAGCATGTTTGATGCATAAATATCACGTCCGAGCACAGTGAGCCCTGTAAGCACATTGTATCACAGTGGCAGACTGGTGCTTCTGTTTCAGAGTCTGTCTGGCCTTCATCCCTCGGAATGCGGCTTGCAGAACCACAGCAGCCATCTTCTTCTCCTTCAAAGACTTTGTTTCTTGCTTCATCATCTTATTAGCTCGGTAATATCGCTGAACAGTCCTGGCTGCCCACAGTAGCTTCAGGTAGTATTTTCTGCTCAAATGCTTCCTTACCTGCGCCTGAATGGTTACTGCAGCCTCATGTTCAATTTGCATCTGCACCCGAACTTTCATTCTAAACTTCCCACTAACCTGGAGTTGCTCCTTCTCTGCTTCCTGTGCAGCAGATGGGTTAGTGGTGCTGGATTTGGGGGTCGACTTCTTGATGCCGCTTTCCTTGTTGCGAAGGGCTTTCTTGGTTGACCCCCCGGTTGCACGATGCAGGCCTTCTTTACATTCCTTTCGTGTTGAGGGGTGCAGGGCTCATTCATTGCTGTGCTTCCGCGTTGAGCAGCGTGCGGCGCGGTGGGCGCCGAGCTTCCGTGTTGCGGCGTGGTGGGTGGTGCGGCTTGCGCTGGGCTTCCGCGTTGAACAAGGCAAGGTGCGTTTGCTACCAACCTCTTGTTGTGATTCGTGCTGGCCGTGTTCCCGCTATCAGCTGCGCGCGGCGCTTTCTCGGCTGGCGGATCGCGGTTACTGGCGTGCGGCGCTTTCGGCGCTGAATTTCCACGTTGAGGCGCGTGCGGCGCGGTTGGCGCTGTGCTTCCGCGTTGCGTGACGCCAGCCGTCAACAAAGCCCCGCCTTCCATGTCGCGTGCGGGAAAAAATGCGGTTCAGCGTGTCGAGATAGCGCTGTGTGTTCACGGCTAGAGCGACCAGTCTCTGCAGCAGGAAGTCGAACCAGTCTGCGCCTACCTCGGGACCCAGGCGGCTGACGAGCAGGATATCTACCTTGTCTCCCAGGTCCCAATAAACTCTAACGTCTTCTTGATCACGGCTGCATTTGTGTGCAACACCCGCTCTTGCTCGCACTCCTGACTCGCGACGTCCAGGTACTGGCGGCTCATTCTGTAACGGTGGCGAGGTGCAGGGAGGACGCCAATGCTGAGCCAGGAGTTCGTAACATAAATTTATTAACTATATTAACAAAACAAAACCAAGGACTGCAGTTCTAACTAAAATCAAGAAACTGCAGCCTAAACCAAGATCCAGTGTGTAGGCTGAGCCTAACTAATGAGCCACGCTCTGTTCTGACTCATCGGGGCTTAAATAGTCAGCCCCAATGAAGCACACCTGTGCCTTCATTAGCTCAGGTGTGCTCAGTCAGAACAGAGCGCCCTCTATCGTGCACAAAACACCTCATCCGTGACAATTGTATATAGTTCAATAATGGTTTAAGCAAAATATTGTCGCTTTTTAATAAATGAATTAATGCAACATTCCTGCAAGATAGATCTCCACTGCCTGTAACAGCCCAGCATCTGGGCTACTGTTCACATCACAACTTATTATGATATGTTTAAATATATTTTGCCTTAATTATGTCTAAATTAAATAGCTCACATGAATTGATCATCTTTTTCAGATATAATGGGATTCTTAACACCACCAACATGGTAATAGTGGATTTAAAAATATTGTCAGGGTTCACAGCAGATCCCAGAGCAGTAAGTAGTAGTGATTCATAAATAACTGCACTTGCATGCACATGCACACAAACACACACACACACACACACACACACACACACACACCCACACACACACACACACACACACACACACACATTCAAAATAATGTTTATTAAAATAACTACAGAAAAGTAATCATGTAATCATTTCTCCTCAGTTAGAAGAAGAACTACTTGTGGAACGGGTGGATTCCAAAGATGACCATGTGATCGTGTATTTAAAAGAGGTGAGACAAATGCAGTTTAACTCCCCACAGTTACTGTATACATTCATGAACAAGAATACGGTTTGAATTCATTTGAGCATTAAATGTAAAATTTAAGAAATAAAGCTTTACATATTTCATGTTGTTTATTACTGTGATGGGCTGGCAACCTGTCCAGGCTGTGTCTCCTGTCCTTTGCCCTGTGTGAGCTGGGATGGACTCCAGCACTCCCCCGCGACCCTGCTTGGGACAAGCGGTAGAAAATGACTGAAATGTTGTTTATTAATGCTTTTAAGTTCTGATGAACACAAATCATGCCCGATTTGAAGAAGTTTGTGTGAATGAAAAGATATAATGGAGCCCTACAGTACAGGACCTGAAATGTGCGTGTCTGTGTGTGTGTATGTCTAGGTGTGTGTGTGTGTGTGTGTGTATGTGTGTGTGTGTGTACCAGGTCCCTCAGAATATTACTATGAATTATCAGCTACAAATTAAACAGGTGCTTCAAGTCAACCTGCTGTGATTACAGTTTATGATTACTACCAAACAAGTAAGATTTACCTTCTAACACTGTTTCTGACACTATTATTGTAAATGTACTGTTTATAATTACTGGTCTTTAACATCTCTTTCATTCAGGTGATCGATCTGAGGCAGAGTACACTTCCCCCTGTTTGTAAACTTTTACATTTATAGCCTCTTTGTACAAGACATGGATATGCTTTCTGTGCTTCTTTACATGGTTTTATTGTATCTTTAAAAGAAATGTAAAAGATAAATATCTTTAATATCTATAATAATATAATATTTGACTGTTCACTGGTGTATAACATTTATAGGATGCATTTTTATAAATTGAAAGTGTGTTTTTTTGTTGTTTTATTTTGCTAAATTATATACCATGCTATTAACAGCTCAGAGACACCACCACAGTATTCTCACAGTAAGATAACCCATATCAAGGATCTGGAAGAAGAGATGCCGTTTGATCAAATTTACAGAAGAGTAACAACAAACTTTTATTGCTCTTTGTCTATTATGAACACATAGGAGCATGTTGTAGTTTACAGTTGAGAACTGTTGTCCCTCTGCTTCTCTGTGTACTGTCAGCCACTTTTACTTCAATCAATGAGAAACTAAAATTTCAGAATTACTTTTTAATAACTTTTGCTCTTGTGCTTTTAAATGCAGTCATGGTCAATATAAATCAATTTCTTTGACACAAATGACGTCAAAGTAGGAACAAATGGATTTCAACAAAGTGATTTCAATTAAATTTGTTATTGCATCAATATTCACCCCAGTAAAGTGCTGCCAGTAGTCTTACATTGGAGACATGGAGATCTTTTAAGTGCAGCGAAAGCGTCTCAAGTAATAGTTGAATAAAAACACTTGTGTGTGGAAGGTTCAGTCATTGGTTAATCAGTATTTCTGGCTACAATTACTTCTAAACATGCACTCCAGGCAACTCAGAGAAAAAGATATTGAAGAGTATCAGTCAGGGGATGGATATATGGTGTTTGAAAATACCCTGGGATCCAGTTAAATGTATCATTAAGTAGTCAAGTCAAGTCAAGTAGGATTTTATTGTCATTTCAACCATATACACAGTAAATAGAGAAACGAAATAACGTTCCTCCAGGACCCTGGTGCTACACATAAGACACAACATGAGACACAACATAAAACAAACAAACAGCAGGCAGAACATGCAGTGCATTCATCCAACGCTGCTTTGTTCTTGCTGTGATGCAGAACAAAGCAGCCCATGTAACTGGGAATATGATGGAGCAGCAGTATTTTGGTTAAAGTGCGGAGTGCAAAAATAAATACCAGTACTAAGTAATAAGTAATAAATAGTAAGTATTAAGTACTGCAGTAAGTAGTAAGTATAGCAGTGGTAAAGTGATTCTGTTCAAGAGTCTGATGGCCAGGGGGAAGAAACTGTTTCTCATCCTGGAAGTGGAGGCCCGTATGCTGCGGAACCTTTTCCCAGATGGCAGCAGGGAGAAGAGAGTGTGGGATGGGTTGGAGGGATCATCCACAATGCTGGTTGCTTTGCGGATGCAGCGAGTGGTAAAGATGTCCTGTACAGAGGGCAGAGAGACCCTGATGATCTTCTCAGCTGTTCCCACTACCCGTTGTAGGGACTTGCAGTCTAAGGCGTTGCAGTTCCCGTACCAGGCAGTGATGCAGCTGCTCAGGATGCTCTCGAAGGTAGCGATATGTTAAGATATGTTAAATCTGTCTAGATCAAGATGGCCCCAAAACTGAGTAACCTGCAAGGAGGAGACTAGTATGACAGTCCACTAAGACACCCTTGACTACTCTGAAGGAGTAAAAAACTTCAGGAGCTGAGATGAGGAGATGAGAGACACAGCTGCTGCTTGGGATCTTCACCAGTCAAATATGTGAGAATGGCCAAAAGAAGGCCACTGATGAAGAAAGCTCACATTAACTCTTGACTAGAGTTTACCCAAAGGCATGTGAGAGACTCCAAGGTCAACTGGAAGAAGGTTCTGTGGTCTGATGAGAACAAATGGAGCTTTGGACGCTGTGTTTGGGAGACACTGCACATCACCACAAACACACCATGGGGATGCTTTTCAGTATCAGGAACTGGAAGGCTTGTAAATGTAGTGGGTAAACTGAATCAAAATATCTGTAAATCATGGAGGACAATCTGATTCAGTCAGTGTGTGTAAGATACATCTTTGGATACGCTGGGACGCATCATCAGGGATGTAACCTGTGGTCATCGGGTGTTTCGGGTCTTTCGACATCAGACATCCTCACCCAGGCGACCCAGCTAAGGTTGATCAGACCCCAGCCTGCGTCCCAGCAGCAGCCGCCCATAGATCAGCTCTCTTTATCCACAGCCACCTTGTGGCCTTCACTGCGGCTTCGCATACAGACCAAGTGGCCCTCTACCTAGCCATTCCTTTTAGGCCCAGTTGGTTGAAGCTTCTACCTCCCACCTCTATTGGCTCATAGTACATATTCCAGCCCCCTTCCCGGCAATTCTCTACCAGTTCCTGGTACTTGGCGTGTTATCTTTCATTTGCCTCTTCCATGTGCTCTTCCCAGGACATGGTGAGTTCAAAGACAATCAGTTGTTTTGTTGCCTCTGAGACAATAATTGTGTTTGGCCGAAGTGATGTTTCAGTGATGTGTTGAGGGAACTTCAACTGCTTCCCTAGGTCAGCTTGCAACTGCCAGTCTGAGGCTGTATAGAGGAGATCTGACCTTACTCTTTGCTGCTGACAGGGCTCCTCTCCAGCTTTGACAAAGGCAATTCTTGTCTTTGGGCCAAGATACTGTTTGCCAGGAACGATGGCGTTGCCTATACTTTCTGCGACCGCCTTCAGCACCTGGTCATGGCGCCAGCAGTAGCGACCTTCTGCAAGGGACTTTGGACAGCTACTCAGCAGGTGTTGTAAGGATCCCCTTCCAGAGCATAGCCAACATGCTGGTGTATCACTCTTGGTGTATCACAGGTTGGCTGGGCTTGGTAAGGCATTAAATACAGCCTGTACAAGGAACACGATGAAAGTCATCCTCAATGATGTTTGTCCAGGTTATTTTCCCGCTGTAAGATATTCTCCCATTTCGTCCATGCCCCCTGTTGCCTGAGCTCCACTGTCTTACTCACTCACTCATCCTTCACACCTGCTTGTACCTCTTCCTGGATTAGCTGGTGTCTCTCCTTCCCTTGGCCCTTCCCCACTTGTGTCTTTGGGAAAAGACCCAAACCAGCTCTTCCAGTGGCCAACGTCCCCACCAGCTCCTTCTGCCTGAGGCCTCTGCTTCTGCTACTTCTCTCTCCGCTCTCCGCTTCCTCCCTGTTCTCACCTCAGTGCCAGCTGCTGACACTTACTGGTCCCTGAAGTCCCTGTACTGAAGAACTTCTCTTGTATGTGCCACCTTGAATTCTTCTGTGAGACCACTAAATGGGAACTGCAAGGTGTTACTGGTTCCATAGAGGGCTGCACTGCAGAGGCAGCGGGGCAAGCCCAACCACTTGCGCAGAAAGCTAGTAATTCTCCTCTCTAAGGACTCCACAGTTGACATGGGAACCGAGTAAACAAGCAGAGGCCACAGGACACATGGTAGGATGGAGTGCTGATAAATCCAGGCCTCAAATCTACCTGGCAGGCCTGACTTGTCAGCCTTAATGAGCCAGGTTTCCAGCTCTTTGGTTGACTTCTGAATGGTGTTTGCTGGAGTCTTTCAAAGATGCATCAAATAACTTTCTCACTGATGGAGGGGATGATCGTTCCAGCCAAGGAAAAATTTAATTTGTCGACCACTTTCCCTCTTTTTAACACCATAGATCTCAATTTGGTAGGCTTGAAACTCCTCTTTGCCTAGGTGACAAGTTTTTCAAGACCTTGCAAGATCTACCTTCCTCCTGGGACTGATGTTGTTGTAACAGTGAGGTCATCTATAAAGGCTGTTATGGGGAGCTGCCGCATGCCAGACCTGGTTAGGGGACATCTGCATTCCACCTCAGATGACTTGGTCACCATATTCATTGTCAGGGCAAAAAGGGTGACTGAGATGGTACAACCAGTTATTATCCCTTTTTCCAGCCGATGCCAGTCAGATGTTACTCCCCCAGAAGTTACCCTCAGTCTGAAATTGTCATAATAATCCAGGATGAGGTCCTTGATTTCACTCGGGACATGGTGGCGGTGTAGTGCCAGCTCAACCAACTTGCAATATGACATTAGCAAGTTACCTACAGTGCTGTGAAAAAGTATTTGAAGAAGGCACAAGGGTAAAGCACACACCAGCTCCTACCATGGAGCACTTCTTTCTTAGAGTCCATGAACAGATACCCCATAAAGCCCCCTAAAAACAACAATCAACACATTCCTCCAACCAGGGCTATCCCAAGATGATCCAAAGCTGTGTGGACACACTGTTAAGAAATAATAATGCCTATGGAGTTGCCTTAAAAAGAGGAGACAGTTAAAGATTAGGGGAAGGATCTGATGGTGTTAGCAAGTCAGTGACTGAGGAAACAGCCCACAGTTTCTGAATCAAAGACAACTGTGTTCTCCATGTATGTTCCTGACTGGTACATGATATATTTCTATATTAATTTTTTTCTCACATCAGATTATTTGGGACAGACAGTAAAAGTAAACTACAACACAGTAATATTTTAAAATGAGAAAAAAACTTTTTTTTTTTCAAAAATATTTGCAGAGAAGTTTTATTTTAGTAGAATTTAAAATTGATAATTGAACGAAGACTAATCTATTGTTATGATTTGAAGCATTAGTGCTGCAGTCTCACAATATATCAGTTCTCTCTTTATAAGAAGTAAACATTTTATTTTTACTCATTCTTAGCATAAGACGTTCTCTTGAACTCGAACAGGTCATTGACCAAATGTTTTGTTTTTTCTTTTCTTTAGCAAACAGTGTAAAGAGGAGTATTCTGGCAAATGGTCAGAGTTAGAGGGCAAGTTTGACATACTTAATCAAAACTTGCAGCATATCTGATATTGACCTGTAATCATTAATTCTTCATTATAATCTTTAATTCATAATCTTTACATATTTACTGTAACTGTTCTTAAATCATGGAGGAATGGACTGGGGTTCAAAAATGTACAGCATGTCTTTCCAAAACAGACAGAAACAACACCCACATTTACAATAAAAAAACAAGTATCTCGCCATCTTGATTGTGGAACCTGTCCCTTGCATTTCTGCATTTTTATCTACTTGCTGTCTCCTATGTAAATTAGTGTCCACCTCAGGGCTGCTTTAGTTTAGCTCCATATCATTACAGGAACATCTACAAAAATGGGATTCATGGGGCATAATTATTGGACGATGGATTATTGACACAATGAATAACCAGGCCTTGCAGCATATCTAATATTGACCTGCACTCATTTCCGCCCCCACCTGGGTACATAACAGTCCTGCTTTTCCAAATATCATGTGCTTTAGCAGACGTGATATACTTAAACCTGGTTGGGTTTGGCATTTTAATATGACATTTTATTACAGCATTCAGATAAACAGTGACTTTGATACATAATCTTTTAAAAATAAACATTTTAATACATCTTAAAAGATGTTTTGGCAAACATTTCAGGCTTTTTTAATCGTGTTTAGTTGGTGAATTGATGAAAGAGGCTTCCTCTTTGCTTGCAGGTAATGTTTCACACAATCAGTAAAAAAAAAAAAAAAAAAGCAAAGCATTTATTAGAATAAAAAGAGTTAAGAGTTAAATGGAGAATGACCACATGCAAACACTGCTAGTAAGATCTATATCGATACTTAAAAATGTCTGAAAATCTAGACGTAACACAACTTTAAAAAACATTAAAATCCAATATATCTCATGATGTTTAAGATTTAATTTGTGATCACACTTCACCTATAGAATGTGAGCTCTGAATGCTTCTGTATTATTATGTACTGATCAATACCAATTCAGGATGTTTTAAGAATTTTTGGAAAGTAGTAAAAAATAATCTTACAAGTGAGTAAAAGGTTTAACTTAGTTTTGCACAATAAGTCAATTATGTGACCTGATAAACTACTACATTTGGCCAACTTTTGTGATTACACTATGAGTTATTTGCAAACTGTCTGGCTCAAAATAGTTAATTATTGATAAGATGATGAGTCCAAAAGTTTACAGACACCCTCCTGTTGGCTAAACTCCTCCTGTTGCCTTTTA
>CM029382.1:15267774-15325706 GCA_017165825.1 Hepsetus odoe
TATCCTGAATGTTATGGCTTTGCAAAGCTTTAGTGTATCTTCATTCTTTCACCAGATAAATACCAAACACTCTGTCTCATACACAGAACTTTGAAGGATTTAAGATAAATTAATATAAAATGCTCTTCACTTTTTATGATGCTTTTTAAAAATGAATCCTTCAGTAAATCAGTAAAAAGTTTTTNNNGTCAAGCATTTCGGCACCTTTTTTCTTGTAAACATGTGTGACATCCCACCCCATTTTGTCCACCCGGGGGCATCTTAATTCTCTTCAGTGTTCTTCAGTGTTCTCTCTCTAGATTTTGGAGCAGGAGCAATATCAATATCTGCAGTGTGGCTTGAGTCTGCAGAAAACGTTTGCTGTATCCAGAACCTAATTTGATCTTTTTACTGGTAAAGCTCATTCCCTATGAATATAGGTAATGTTTGAGCAAGGACTGTACTTTGACTAATGCATAATACTGGGCAGCCTATCAGGATAGAGGTAATTTACAGAACTTGTAAATATGCATAATAACTGCACTTGGTCAGTTGTTTGATGATTGCAATGACTAGATTAAATAAAATTATGTGTTGCAACCACACTGAGCAACACTGGCTCATGCCCACCCAGATAAAAATGACGCTTGGGGCAGCGGTGGCCTAGTGGTTAGGATCGGAGGATCGGGGGTTCGAACCCCTTCCCCTTCATGTGGCCAACGCCCTTCCCAATAGGTTGCTCTGAGGTACCCTTGAGCAAGGTGCTGTCCCCATCACTAATCCCCAGGCGCTTTCAATAGCTGCCCACTGCTGCACGGTGTTTGAGTGTGCATGGGTTAAATGCAGAGGTCCAATTTCGTTGTGATTCATTGTCTGCTGTGCTTTGACCTCGCAATGACAATGGTTGTCACTTTCACTTAGTGCAAAGGTCTGCAAGAAACCAGGTTCACCCACTAATCAGTGAAACGCAGGCAAGGCGGTTGTGGTTGAAGTGGCTGGACATTAATTCAGTTAAAGAAAAAAAGTCAAGTCAAATCACGTCAAGTAGGTTTTAATGTCATTTCAACCATATACACAGTCCATAGTCTAGTCTAGCACCATGATGCTACACATAAGACGACATCAAACACGACATAGAACACAAGACAAGACAAGTGCATACAGTTACAAATAACTGCAAAGACAGGATGTTCATCTGACGAGAGACAGGCAGTATGTGCATGGATGGGTGGAATAGAGAAGCAGTGTTGTAGCTAGACTTTACAGTGCAGCAGTTTAATGAGCAGCATTGTTGAAAAAGTGCAGATTCAAATTAAGTAGTAACAATAACAATAATAACAATAAAGTAAAGTGATCATAACATAAAATAATCAGTAACCAGTGCATAACCATGAAGATTTATGAAAGGAGCATATAATTGAAGTATCATTTGCAGTTCAACAGAACCTGGTAGTGGAAACCTGTATGTTACAGAACCTTTTCCTGGATGGCAGGAGGGAGAAGAGTGTGTGGGATGGGCAAAATAATTGCAACAAGAAAAATAGTCTGCACTTCATATGCACTGTGTATGTATACATTTGAAAAATAAACGTAAAATTTTCTAAAGATTGGCCAAATAAAACACTGAAACTGTTCTTTCAGAATTCTCTGCTGCCATCTGGAGATTTACTTCTTCTTGTCCTTTCTCTCTTCTACACTCCTTTTGCTCTGAAATGTTGACCTGATGCATTTACACTCCTCCACCTTTGCCACCTCTACTTCCTGCCTCCAATCAAATCCATCATCCTCACTGGCACAGTCTGTCGTGCCTGTGGTTCCGGCTGGGCACGACAGATGGTGCTCTGTTCTGACTGAGCCCACCTGGGCTCGTTCAGACACAGGTGTGCTTCATTGGGGCTGCTATTTAAGCCCCAGTGAGTCAGAACAGAGCACGGTTTATTAACAAGGCTATGTCTACAGTTAATGGTGGCACGTTTGGTGTTATGTTTTTGTTTAAGTTTAATAAAGTTTTGTTTTTGACTACTGGCTCTACGTTGGCGTCCTTCACTCTCCCCGCCACTGTTACACTCACTTTCATTCAAATTCATGCATTCTGTCTTAGTAATGTAGACTTTCATTTTTCTCCTTTGTAAAGCATAGCACTCCTGTATGAAAGCTTAGGTATTTCTCCTCAACTCATTCCTCCCCTACTCTTGCTATAGATCACTATGTCATCTGCAAACATTATCTTCCATGAGGACTCCTGTCTAATCATCTATCAGCCTGTCCATCACATTGCAAACACAAAATGCTGCTCCTTGATGTAATCCCACCTTGACTCTAAACATATCCATCACCCCTACTGCAGATCTCACCACTGTCACACTGCCCTCATACATATCATGTACTACCCTGACATCTCTGCCACTCCTGACTTCCTCATACAAAACCACAACTCTTCTCTAGGGTCATATGCTTTCTCATAGTCTGCAAAGGCACAATGCAACTCCTTCTGACCTTGTGTTCCTCCTTCTTCACCTTCTTCACCTTACAGGGCATAAGCATTAACAACATTCATTTTCACAGTTTCAACTTCCAGCTTCGAGTTCTATCCGACACTTTTAATCTCCAAAACACTCTTTACATAATCTTTCTTTACAAAAACCCCACTTACCCCACTTCTCCTCCCATCCACACCATGGTAAAATGGTTCCAACCTCCAACACACCTGGCCTTACTACACTTCCATCTAGTCTTTTGCACATCGTCTAAGAATGAATGTATTGAAACTGCATTGCTCCAAAGGGTTAATCATTGACTAGAAGATGAGTGAACAGAGAACCCCCTGTTGGCTGATCATCATTTTTAAAAGGCAGTGAAGCTACTTAACCTGCAGTCAGTGTGCAGACCTCATCATGGCTGTCAGGGTGATTCCTGTAATGGAAGGGCTACTGTTAGCCTGCTTCCTCTTTCACTCTGTCTATGGTCAAATTTCCAAACCGTGAGTAATCCCAAAAGATCACTGTCTGTTCTTTTAGCATAATGTAGTATGTAAATGTAAATATTTTGTAGATCAGTTGCATGTGGTAGCAATGAGAACAATTTTGTTTAGCATGTAATCAAGAATTGTTTATTTAGACTGGCCAATCCTACTTAAATCATGCATACTTAACATCATTATTGGTGGCACAACTTATTTACTTTGCATAGAGATAATTTGCATAGAGATTCTTGTCCATAGCACTAGAAGGTTAGGATTATCTGCAAATATTTATGAAACCGTGGAGGTGTGTATGTCTACAGCACCACATTAGACAACAACCGTTTTTCTTTACTGATGAAATTATTCTATTTAAACTATTCTTTTTTTTTTCTAACCCTAGATGAAAGAGAATGGATGTGCCTCTTTATTATTGAACCTATCTGCTTTAATCAATAGCAAATTTGCAAAAAACCTAAGACCACAGTTTGACATGACAGTTACAGTGACAGAGGAAGGAACAGGTGAGTCAAAGAAAAGTGAAAATGACTGTTTGTTATTGTGAAACACAACAAAATACCTCCTCTGCGTTCAACTCACATACACACTGTACAGTGGTGTTTAAAGCACATAGGAGCAGTGACAGGGATGATTTTTGACAAACTATTATTGTTGTTGCTTTCACAGTTGACCCTGTAGTCATTAAGGAAGTGTGCTGTCTATTTTCTAATCAGATACACAATGACTTCTCTTATATCAATCTACATACTGAGCATTGCCTGAAAAGAATTAAGGAATGAATGTTATATCTAGTATGACATTGCAGTTTAAATCATAGAAGCCATGCCTTAAAATAAACTTTACAAGCTTGTCTAGCTGTGAAAGAAAGAAAAGTCTATGCATCTGAATATCTATCAGTTCTACAGCAGTAAAGCTGTAACCCAGTTAAGTATGAAATTCCATCTGGAAGATTGTATTCTTGGGATTTCCTGCATGAGACACATTTTCAGTTGCTTCAGTGGATTTTGTGTTTTGTTTGTTTTCTCTTTAATGTCAAGCACAAACAAACAAACCCAGCCACTAGGGATGCACAAGCCAGTGTATTTCTTCGTGCCGGTCCCAAGCCCGGGTAAACGGGGAAGGTTACGTCAGATCCGGTGTAAATCTTTGCCAAATCAGTACGCGGACAGCGGACAGTGATTTGTGACAGACAGGTACCAGCTAGAGTAAAAGGGAAGGTTTACAAGGCAAAAGTGAGACCAGCTATGTTGTATGAGTTGGCACTGTGGCACTGATGAAAAAACAGGAGGCAGAGCTGCAGGTGTCAGAGTTAAAGATAGTTAGATTTTCGTTGGGTGTGACGAGGATGGACAGGATTAGAAATGAGTATGTTAAAGAGACAGCTCAGGTTAGACGATTTGGAGACAAAGTTATCAGTGTTGAGAAAATCAGTGTTGAGAAAAAGAGGAAAAGAGGAAGACCAAAAAGGAGGTTTATGGACATAGTGAAAGAGGACATGCAGTTGGCTGGTTTGAAGCAGGAAGATGCAGAAGACAGGAAGAAATGGAGACGCTTGATTCGCTGTGGCGACTCCTAAGTCAAGCACAAACAGATTTATGCAAAGTCATTGGGCGGCAGCAGGTGTCTAGGTTTAGGGACTTGGCCCCAGGATTGGAAGGATGTGGGTTCAAATCCCTTACCATTAGTTGCCCTGAGGTACCCTTGAGGTACCATCCCCTTCACTGCTCATCGGGTGCTTTCAATAGCTGCCCCCTGACTTTATACTATCAACAAATATGAAGCACAAAATACGTGGCAGTGTTCACTGATCAGCCAAGACGTTAAAACCACCTGCCTGATATTGTGTTGCTCCACATCCTGCCCCATAACAGCTTTATTCTATTGAGACATGGACTCAAAAATAAAGTAAAACAACATGAAATTCATGTGCTTCCATACAGAGTGAGTAGTTAATTCATCCTCTGCATTGGACCCGTCAAATACATAATTAAAACACAGTGTATTTAATATACATACCTGGAGCCATGAGCTGCAATACCTGCAAGCGCGGGTCAGGTGTGGACTTAAGTGCACTTCAGGCATTGATGTGGGACTGCGGACATTATTCCCTCCCCCTTACTCACCCACTTATTTCCCTTACTCACCCACTTATTATTAAGTCATAATTTCTGACTCACAGTCCTTCCTTAATAAAAGCCTTTTTTATTAGTTAGTTTGTTATTTATGATAATTTGAAAATAATTTTGTGCATTTCATTAATATTTAATCAGTAAAATGCTTTTTGAATCACTTCATTTTAGGCCTTTCCATGATGAGATCTAAAGATATAAAACTTATTTATGAAACTGGTAATGCTGAGTTTCTTGATTTGCCAAAAAACTTTGAAGGAGATGGAGTTATAGAGGGAAAGGTGAGTCTTATTCACAATGTCTTTACGTCCTCAATTGATGATTGTAAGAATCTGAACATATTTAAGAAGGCAATCTGATAACAAAGCTTCTTCCACTGGTAAACAGATCAAAGTTACAAATTACACTGGAGACCCGATTCCTAACAAGAAAGTATATATTTTACAAAAGTATGCTTGGCCTCCAAAGCTACTTCTTAATCTCTTAATCTCACTACAGATGCACCTGTTCCCCCTAAAAGACACATTTTACTGCAGGCACGATATGATGATAAAATACTTTGAGAGACTTTGTGCACACTGTCTTTCATTCAAATACTTTTCTAGGCGGTCGTCTAGGCAAGTGTCTAGGCAAGTGTCTATCCAGACGACCAATATAGAGGATACAACAAGCCTTTCTTTAAAAGTGATTTGGCACATATTATGCTCCTCCAACCTGTAAACAGTAAATTATCAATAGAGGACTTAGAGGATCCATTTAAGTGTGGTTCTGAAGATTCCATAAATATTAAATACAGATTTGTTGGAGAAACTGCTGAGAATTACAGCACTGATCTTATTTACACAGTGAGTACTTCCTGTATTATTGTAAAGTGAAAACTCTCATTTCCTTTAACAGCTCAAAATGAAACAGTGGGCTGATATTTATCATTTTTATGAATGTTGATTGATCCAGGTCTTATCTAAAGGAGTCATCGTCCATCATGGCTATGAGAAAGTTGAAGTGAAGGAATCCAAGAAGCTCATAGAGGGAAAAGTGTCTTTCACTCTGTCTGTAGATCCTGAACTGGCTCCTGTCGTGCAGGCTCTGGTGTACTGTGTTCTGCCCAGTGAGAACGTCATCGCTGCCAGCAAGAATTTTAATGTGGAGAAATGTTTCAGACACAAGGTAATGTAGCACATTTATTTCATTGTTTCCATGTTTTTAGAAAGTTGGAAGCATGCGAGTCTAGTTCTCATAATCACTGTGAAAAAGATAAATCAGTCTGAATTCCTTTTTACCTGATCTTCAGGTGTCACTGCAGTTTTCTCCCACTGAGGCAGTTCCTGGTGAGGAAAACACTCTCCAGCTCTCAGCTCTGCCTGTCTGCCTGGTTCACTGTGTGGCCTCAGTGCTGTGGATCAGAGTGTGTTCATTATGGAACCAGAAGAACGTCTAAATATTGACAAGGTGAAGTAGTTCATGCTGAATAGAATTTAAAAGCTGTGTTATGCATTCATATTTTCATATATATTCTTGCAGAATTCTACTTTAACGTGTAGGTCATGTCCTGTACATGGTTTGATTAATCAATGATTCACTGAATCAGGTGCTGCTGATGAAAGTGTTCAGTTTACTGTGTAATGACTCGGTGCATCAAGGCAAATTATAAAACTAAAACTGTGTTTTTATGTTATTGAAATAAGTAAAAACAAACTTTAAAAAAAAGTTGAAACTTGAAATTTTAAAATAAATAAATATACTGTACACTTTATGCTAAACTATATTAACCCTTTGTTAATATAGAATAGAATAGAATAGAATAGAATAGAATAATCATTTATTATCCCATGAATGAGAAATGTGGGTGTTACAGGGCTCTTTAACAAGAAAGAAAGAAAGAATATAAAAAATTATATAAAAAATATAAAGATAGAGGAAAGACATCCATATACATATACAAGAGCTATATATACATATACATATTGTAACGGTGGTGGGGTGTGAGAGGGACGCCAACGCTGAGCCAGGAGTTCGGGTTATAACTTTATTAACGATATTTATAAAACAAGAGCAAAGGGCTGCAGTTCAAACCAAAACCAAAGAACTGCAGCCTAAACCAAGATACCCAGATGACCAAATACAAAACTACCATAAAGTGTAGGCAGAGCCTAACTAATGAGCCGCGCTCTGTTCTGACTCATCGGGGCTTAAATTGTCAGCCCCAATGAGGCACACCTGTGCCTTCATTAAAGGCTCAGGTGTGCTCAGTCAGAACAGAGCACCCTCTATCGTGCCCAAAACACCTCATCCGTGACACATATATACATACATATATACATATTTACATGGCAATTAGCAAGGAAATAAAGAATATAAAGACAGGAAAGATAGGAAAGATAGGAAAGATAACCATATACACAGTGAGAATGTAATAATAAAAATAATAATAATAATAATGATAATAATAAATGGGTAATATTAAATAGATAATAATATGTTGAGTTATGGAGTCTGATCGCTGACCTGCGGTAGCGTTCCTTCTTACACTGCGGGTGTAAAAGTCAACTGCTGAACGAGCTGCTCAGTGCTTGTACAGTGTCATGCAGGGGGTGGGAAGTGTTGTCCAGGATGGATGTTAAATTGGATAAAATCCTCTCCTCCCCTACCTGCTCAATAGATTTCAGCAGATAGTCTAGGACAGAGCTGGCCCTTTTGACCAGTTTATTTAGTTTCCCCCCGTCCCTTGCCGCGATTCTACCACACCAGCAGACCACAGCATAAAAAAGAGCAGATACTACCTGTAATGGTGGCGGGGAGTTTGAAGGACGCCAACGCAGAGCCAGTAGTGAAAACGTAACTTTATTGAACATAAACTAGAAGACAAACCAAAAGGTGCCACCATTAACTGTAGGCATAGCCTTGTTAATGAACCGCACTCTGTTCTGACACACTGGGGCTTAAATAGCAGCCCCAATGAAGCACACCTGTGTCTAAACAAGCCCAGGTGTGCTCAGTCAGAACAACACTCAGGCCGGAACCACGGGCACGACAGACCGTGACAGTAGCCCCCCCCCCCCCAAACGCAACTCCTGAGGCATCAAAACAGCTGACCCGGACCTCAGGGGGGAGGCTAAACAAAAACCCAGTTAAACTGGAACAGTCCCCTTTATGGGGCATCCGGCCAGGCCCACAAACACCCAAATTTCAACAAAAAAAAGGGGCTTCTGGCCAGTAATGTTCAGGGGTCCTGGCGATGGTGAGGGGTATCCCAGCATTTCAGTCCATATCTTTGTAACCAAGTCCCTTTGGTATTTGTGTTTATTTGGTATTTGGTATTTGTGTTTATTTGGTATTTGGTATTTCTGCTGTCCCATGTTTCCTGTTTCCCATGTCACCTGTCTCTCTGACTTTGTAGTGGGGCTTCTGGAGGACTCGTCTGATTGGCTCGAGAGCCTTGTCTGGTCATCACCTGAAAAACAGCCAAATACAGGAGAATCTCTGTGGTTAGGAGGGGAAGAGTTAGTTACCCCATGAGTGCTTCGCCTCCGGTCTCTGTCCTTCTCGCTTGTCATGACTATCGTTTCGTCATCTGAGGCGTGACATTTCTCGTCTTCATACACAGGCTGCAAGTTCTGAGAAGACTGATTAAGTGGATGTGTTATGGGCATGGTAGCTGGAGTTAGCGTGGCTGGTAAAGCACAATTCCCTTCTGGAACAATCAGGTGCTGATTGGAGTTTAGTTGTAGTGTTGCGCTAACTGGGATGATATTCACCCGGGCGTTTAGCAGGAGGTTCGGGGGAAGAAAAGCTTGCATGAAGACTCTTTTGGGTGCACTGGCAGCAATAAAGGAAAGGTATCCATCCACTGCTGCAGTGAACGCTGTTGCTCTCTTCTGTTACTGCTGGCCTCTGGGAGGCCTGGGTAACTGTGTGCTTCCCTCTCTGAGAGGCATGATGACTTGTGCTTTGCTTGTACTAACCTTACCCTTGGCAACCTGGGTTACTCCTCTCTTCTGAACAGGAGGGGGTTCGACTAATTCCGGAGCCTCTGGCGTCTGTGGGTCCTCTACAGGCACATCAGGTTGGGCTGCTGGATTGTCATCACCGGTAGCTCCCACAAAGCCTCTTGAGCACTCCTCTGGATCACTCACTGAAAGGCTAAGGTCAAGGGAATTGAGTACTGCTGAGGACCTAGACTCGATTTCTGTGACTTTACTTACTGAGTTCACTAAAATAAGGGAAGAGATCCAGGGAGGGCAGTCTCTTCCAGAAATGATGCCTGAGGTATCTGTGGACAGGATCTCCACCCGAGGCTTTCTCTGTCCGTGTTCCGAATCAGTAATTAATGCGAGTGATTTCAGAAGAGACTTAATTATGGGTACCTCTACCGACCAATTGGTTGCATGGAACTTCCTTGTCGCTCTCCCCGACTCGCCAACGGGGTCCCATGAGGAATGGTCCGACCCACTGGAAAACCTTGGCCTGAAAGAGTCTAAAAAAGAGCTAAAAAAGAGCTAAACATGGAAGAATTGTTCTTGGCCCTGTGACACTCTGCCCTAGGTGCCTGCAGGGTGAATCTCATGGAGTCCAGGTTCTCAGAAACACAGCGGATACTGAGTTTTTTGTCCATAATCAAACATACAAAATTGTGCATTACCTGCCCTCCTTGACCATCTCTGGATGGGTCTTGCAGCTCAGTGGGTTTACCGGTCTCTCTCCTGGCTTTTCCCAGTTCTGCCTGCAGAGCGATGTTTTTGTCTTGCACCTGTCTCAGCTCTGCTCTGGTCTGATTCAGCTGTTCCTCCATAGTGGCTACTTTAGCTTCTAACTTCTCCTGACTGGTGCTAATTCTCCTCATTGCCTGGCATGTGGTTTGGTCCCTCTGTTCATCCGTTCCCTCCAGCCTCTCTCTTTGGTTCCCCATCACAGCTTGCAGCTTTCCTCTGGAGACCTCTCTTGCTTTTCTGAATTTGCTGCTCTTGCCGTTGAGCTCACCTTTGTCTTCAGCCAGAGCTTTTCTTTCTGTTTCCGTCTCCATCTTACAAATGGACAAAAGTCCTTTGGTCCTCTCACGGTCACCTTTACCTTTAATGTAGGACCTATAATGTCTTTGAATGATGACGGCTGACACCCTTATGGCCTGGTACTTTGCTACCTCCCTATGTCTTCTGAACGCCGCCTGAATCAGGGAAGCTGCCTGATGTTGCAGGACAATCTCCCTTCTGACCCTCTGACCTCTGAAGCAGGCTTGCAGGAACATTGCAGCAGAGTGCAATTCCAAGAATTCCTCCCTCTGCTTTCTGGCATCAAGTGTGGAACGATACCTAAGCTGGATGGCAACAGCATCATATTTCATGCATAGATATCGTGTCCGAGCACAGTGAGCCCTGTAAGCACATTGTATCACTGTGGCAGCCTGGTGCTTCTGTTTCAGAGTCTGTCTGACCTTCATCCCTCGGAATGTGGCTTGCAGAACAGCAGCAGCCATCTTTTTCTCCTTCAAAGACCTCAACTCTTGCTTTATCATCTTATTAGCTTGGTAATGTCGCTGGACAGACCTGGCTGCCCACAGTAGCTTCAGGTAGTGTTTTCTGCCTAAGTGCTTTCTCACCTGCGCCTGAATGGTTACTGCAGCCTCCTGTTCAGTCCACATCTGCACCCGAACTATCATTCTAACATTCCCACTAACCTGGAGCTGCTTCTTCTCTGCTTTCAGCCTTAGTGTTAGTGGTGGGTTTGGGGGTCGAATTCTTGATGCCGCTTTCCTTGTTGCGAAGGGCTTTCTTGGTCGACCTCCCCAGTTGCACGATGCAGGAAGTGGTCTCCACCGTCTTCCTGCTCTCGGTGTCAGGAACGGCCTTCTTTGCCACTGCCTCGCTTCTCTTGTTTCGGGCGGCTTTCTTTGCCTTCCTTTCATGTTGAGGGGTGCAGGGCTCATTTATCGCGGTGCTTCCGCGTTGAGAGGCATACGGCGCGGCTTGCACTGTGCTTCTGCGTTGGGCCGCGTGCAGTGCGGCTTGCGCTGTGCTTCCATGTTGGGCCGCGTGCGGCGCGGTGGGCGCCGTGCTTCCGCGTTGAGCCGCGTGCGGCGCAGGCTGCGCTGGGCTTTTGCGTTGCGTGACGCCAGCCGTCAACGAAGCCCCGCCTTCTGTATCGCATGCAGACAACAGCATGCGGTTCAGCATGTTGAGGTAGTGCTGTGCCCTTGCAGCCATGGAGACCAGCATCCGGAAGAACAGCGCAAACTGATCCAAGCGCAGCTCGGGATCCGGGGTGGGACCGAGTGGGAGCAGCGACGTCACATTCTTCAGACGGCGGTCGAGCTCCCTGGCTGTGGCCGTCGGCATCCGTCGCACCCACTCCTCACCCTCCAGATGCTCGCGGAGGTCCAGAGAAGTCACCTCCGTCTTCCAGGCCTTTATCAGCTGCAGCGTCTGCTCGAAAATGTTTGCTGCCACCCACAACATGCGCTCCTGCTTGCCCTCACGGCTCACGACGTCCAGGTACTGGCGGTTCATTCTGTCGTGCCATCTGTCATGCCCAGCCGGAACCACGGGCACGACAGACCATGACACTACCACAGTGTCATAGAAGGACCTCAGAAGATATCTGTTCACCCCAAAGGACCTCAGCTGCCTTAGCAGGTGAAGACGACTTAGGCCCTTTTTGTACAGAGCATTTATGTTTGTGGACCAGTCCAGTTTATTCTTGATGTGGACACCCAGGTATTTGTACTCCTCCACTATCTCAATGCACAAACCCTGGATGTTCACCACTGTAATGCGGGGTGGCTTTTTGTGGAAGTCAATCACCAGCTCCTTCGTCTTGCTGGCATTAATATGCAGATGGTTTTGTTCACACCAGCTGATGAAGTCAGTGATGACCCCCCTGCTCATTCCCCTCTGACACCCGACCAACAATAGCGGTGTCGTCCGAGAACTATATAGAACTGTATACTAAGTTGCTTTACCAGAATAATATTTTAGATTTTACATAATGCTGACTTTATGGACAAAAATTAATCATATTATAAGCTCAGTAAGGACCTTTTTTCACTTGACAGAATGTGGGGCTCAAGATGATGACTAATTTATCTGTTAGAGAATATCTATGTTTGATATACAATGGCAGAGACTTTCATCCTAAAAGTTGGGATACTGGTAAGTCTTTTTTTTTCTTATTCATTAAATGTTATTCATTAATTGTTATAAATCATTCTCTTTTTTATAAGTTGGCTACGGAACATCCATTCAAATGTATTGTTTTACATTCCTGGTAAAAACGATGGAATCTCCACATCTGACTCCTATTAAATAATACAAATTTATGAACGTCACTTTCTGAGTAATTACACCTAATGCTGTTTAGGGCCTGATATCTTTGCAGAGGATTTTGTACCATAAAACAGACATCAGGGACAAAGACCTAAAACTCCAACTTGAACTTATTAATGTCACTTTAAGCTGCTCTCTGCTCTGACTGTGCACACCTGTGCTCACTTGGGCGTCAGGTGTTCCTCACTGCGGGCTGGCTTTATAAGCCCCAATGAATGAGAGCAGAGCATTGGTGATTGGTTCATGTGGTTCCTTGTTATGTCTAATAAAGTTGAGCACAACATTCCTGGCTTTGTAATTACGTTCAAGCAGTTGCTTCAGTGGATTTTGTGTTTTATTTGATTTTTTAAAAAATGAACTGACAGGAACTAATGAAGTTTAATAGGCAGCGATACTTGTCTAAGGACCAAGAGGTTGCTCCTCCACCTCCAGTACCACTACCACCATTGGGTTTCTGAGCAAAACCCTTAAGCCCAAGTTTCTTCAGGAGAACTGTCCCTGTAGTTAGGAAATGGTCCTAAATGCCTAAATTAAGTCAGCTAAATGCCGTAAATGTATTCAGCTGTTTTCAAAAGATACACTGCCTGTCCAAAAATAGTAGTCACACATGCTGACATGTCATTGGATTGCCATTAGTTTTGATTACAGCATGTATTTACTGTGGCATCGTTTTCATCGTTCATCGTTTTAGCTTCTGCAATGAAACAACATTTATTTCCATCCAGAGTTGCATAAATTTTTCGACAAGATCTTGAGGAAACGATGGGAGATTTGAACTGCTGCGCAAATTCAGCACATCCCAAAGATTCTCAATGGGGTTAAGGTCAGGAAGTTTTTCCAAAACCACCATACCGTGTAGGCTTTGCCTAGTGAATGAGCCCCAATGAAGCACACGTGTGCCTTCATGAGCCCAGGTGTGCTCAGTCAGAACAGAGCGCCCTCAACCGTGCCCAAATCAGACCTCACACGTGACAGGCTAACAAAACACAGCCATATTTTCTTTTTTTTTTTTCAACAGAAAACATATTTCACAATAGTTTGCACAATTTCATAATTTACAGAGCATACATTATTGAACAGCTAATGGAGAATTATTCCTAGTAAGTTAAATTATTAAGTTATATTATATATTATTTATTAACATTTTAAAATATAGATTTAAATATTAATTAGACTTTTTGGCTGCTTGGTAACCCTTAAATTCAATTATCTTTGGCAAAACTTCAAACCTTTGACAAACGTTAGTGTGCAGGTGTAATGGTGGCGGGGTGCGGGAAGGATGTCTGCGCTGAGCTAGGAGTCAGGAACATAGTTTTATTGTTCCAAAACAAGATACAAGGACTGCCGCTCTGACCAAAACAAGACACAAGGAACTGCAGTCATGACCAAGACAAGATATCAAGGATTTATGAAAACCACCATTAACTGTAGACTTACTAGTGAATGAGCTGCGCTCTGTTCTGACTCATAAATACCTAAATAGCAGCCCCAATGAAGCACACTTATGCCTTCATGAGCTCAGGTGTGCTCAGCCAGAATAGCACCCTCTAGTCAAGTCATGTCAAGTCAAGTCAAGTCAAGTCAAGTAGGATTTTATTGTCATTTCAGCCATATACACAGTACACAGTGAAACGAAATAACGTTCCTCCAGGACCCTGGTGCTACACACAAGACAAGACACAAGACAAGACACAAGACAACAGACAACATAAGACACAACACGGGGCAACAAGTGCAGACAAGACAGACAACAACAGACGGCACGACAGACAGTACATTCATCTGTAGAGGGCTGCAGTGTTGTGGAACAAAGCAGCCCAGGTACATTATGGTGTAGCAGTGTGGTGGAGCGGTGTTACTGAATTTAAAGTGCAAGAGTGCAACACGAGATAAATAAATAAATACAGGATGAAAAGTGGACTGGGTTTAAGAGTTCAAGATATTGGTGGTTTCAGAGTTCAAGAGTCTGATGGCCAGGGGGAAGAAACTATTTCCCATCCTGGAAGTGGAGGCCCGTATGCTGCGGAACCTTTTCCCGGATGGCAGGAGGGAGAAGAGAGTGTGGGATGGGTGGGAGGGATCATCCACAATGCTGGTTGCTTTGCGGATGCAGCGAGTGGTGGAAATGTCCTGTACAGAGGGCAGAGAGATCCCGATGATCTTCTCAGCTGTTCTCACTACCCGTTGTAGGGACTTGCGGTCTAAGGCGTTCCCGCACCAGGTTCCCGTACCAGGCAGTAATGCAGCTGCTCAGGATGCTCTCAATGGTTCCTCTGTAAAAGAGGGTGAGGATGGAATGTGGGAGATGGGTTTTCCTCAGTCTGCACAGGAAGTAGAGGCGCTGCTGGGGTTACTTTGTGATGGAGTTGGTGTTGAGGGACCACGTGAGGTTGTCAGTGATGTGAACACCAAGAAACTTGGTGCTCTGGACCATCTCCACAGGTGAGGTGTTGATGATAAGTGGAGTGTGGTCCCGACGTGATCTCCTGAAGTCAACAACCATCTCTTTAGTCTTGTCGACGTTCAGAGACAGGTTGTTGGTTCTGCACCAGTCCGTCAGCTCTTCTTCTCTCTGTAAGCTGTCTCGTCTCCACCGCTGATCAGACCCACCACGGTTGTATCATCAGCGAATTTGATGATGTGGTTCGAGCTGTGCTTGGCTGCACAGTCGTGGGTCATCAGTGTGAACAGCAGTGGGCTGAGCACACAGCCCTGGGGGGCTCCTGTGCTCAGTGTGATGGTGTTGGAGGTGCTGCTACTGATCCTGACTGACTGGGGTCTCCCAGTCAGGAAGTCCAGGATCCAGTTACAGAGGGAGGTGTTCAGGCCCAGCAGCCTCAGCTTCTCACTCAGGTGCTGAGGGATGATGGTGTTGAATGCTGAACTGTAGTCGATGAAAAGCATTCTGACATAACTGTCCTTTCTGTCAAGATGAGAAAGGGCCAGATGGAGGGTGGTGGAGATTGCATCGTCCGTTGAGCGATTGGGACGATACGCAAACTGTAGGGGGTCTAGTAAGGAGGGGATCTGGGACTTGATGTGCCTCATGACCAGCCTCTCGAAGCACTTCATGATGATGGGTGTGAGTGCGACGGGACGATAGTCGTTGAGGCAGGTGATAGATGGTTTCTTTGGCACTGGGATGATGCTGGTGGTCTTGAAGCACCTTGGAACAACAGTGGTGCTCAGAGAGGTGTTGAAGATGTCAGTGAGAACATCTGCCAGCTGTACTGCACATCCTCTGAGCACACGACCTTGAATATTGTCTGGACCGGCAGCTTTCCGTGGGTTGACTCTGAGAAGAGATCTTCTCACCCCGGCTGTGGTCAGACAGAGAATCTGGTCGTTCGGAGGAGGGGTGGTCTTCCTCATTCTCGTGTCGTTCACTGCATCAAACCGTGCGTAGAAGTGGTTCAGCGCATCTGGGAGGGAGGGGTCACCGTCACAGGCAGGTGGAGATGTAGTTGTAGTTGGTGAGGGCCTGGATGCCCTGCCACATGCGCCGCGTGTCACCAGTGTTCTTGAAGTGGCCATGGATTCTCCCTGCGTGAGCACACTTTGCTGCTCTGATGGCCCGAGACAGGTTTGGCCTCGCTTTTCTTAGGGCGGCCTCGTCCCCTGACTTGAAGGCCTTGTCCCGGGTTCTCAGGAGTCTGCGCAGCTCCGCAGTCATCCATGGCTTCTGGTTGGGTCGTGATATGATGAACTTGGAGACAGTAACATCCTTAATGCACTTGCTGATGTTGCCAGTCACTGAAGCTGTGTACTCCTCCAGGTTGATAGAGTCACCGTAGGTTGCAGCCTCCCTAAACATGTCCCAGTCGGTGCGTTCGAAGCAGTCCTGAAGAGCAGAGATGGCTCCTGTGGGCCAGGTCTTTACTTGCTTCAGGGTGGGTCTCACGCGCCTGACGATGGGTCTGTACGCTGGGATCAGCAGCACAGAGATGTGGTTTGAGTGTCCGAGGTGGGGGCGGGGCTCCGCGCTGTACGCGCCGGCCATGTTTGTGTAAACACAGTCCAGCGTGTTTTCCCCCCTCGTTGCAAAGTTCACATGTTGATTTGCATGGTTGAAATCTCCGGCAACAATAAACAATCCGTCTGGGTGATAGTTTTTGGAGCTGATAATTCCATAAAGTTCAGCCAGTGCACTGTTAGCATTAGCGCTGTTAGCGATGTCTCCGTAAAAACAAAAACACAGCAGTCTCTATACTCACGCTGGGTGTTCAGCTGGAGTCGTATACAGTCCAGTTTATTATCCAGGGAGCGGACATTGGCAAGGATGACGGACGGGATAGCCGGTCGGCTAGCGTTAGCCTTGAGCTGAGCCCGGACCCCAGCACGCTTGCCGCGTTTCTGTTTCCTCTCACACCGCTTCCTATGTCCTCTCAGTCAGCCAGGTTCAGCAGGCAATCTCAGGGACTGAAGGCCTGGTCTTCTCAGCACGCCGAGCTCCCGTAGCGTTGTTCAGAGAGTCGCTGGAAGACTGAATCCTGGCTGATTCCTGAGCTCCAGCAGTGTTTGGCGGTTAAATTTAAGAGCATTCACAGATGTGACGCTCATGTGCAAGTCTTATGGTGAAAAGTAGTCGGATGAAAGACTTTTTACAGACTTTAGCACCAAAGTTTGGACCCTGGAGTGGCCGCTGCGTGTTACCACGCCGCCATCTTGGATCTTGTCTCTACCGTACCCAAACCAAAACCCACCTGTGACCAACTGTGACAACAGTTCTTTTTGTGAACATAACCATTGCTCTAACAGTGGATATTAGCATGTAGGGACAAGTAGTTACTTTTTTAATACCCATTCAAGCAACAGTGTGGTATTTAAAACCTCATCCAATAGGTGGTATAGTGCAGCATGAGATGTAAATTATATTGTCTTGTTAGGTAGCACACCCTGTTTTTAGGTAGACTGCAGGTGTGGATGCTGTCTTAAACCTATTGTTTACAATCATTTGTGTTGGACCAGTTTTGACTTACATTGTAAAGAGGTAACCAAACCAACTCTATTAACATTTCTATCAAGGCTCTCAAAGACCCCCAAACATTATTATAGTCTGTTCCAGAGACTAATAACATGCAAGCTTCAGGAGATACACAAGACAACATGGACAGGAGAAGTCATGCTCTAGAGACAAACTCAATCTCCTTCGTCTTTATTTACCTGCTTTGAGTTTGATTGGAAAAAGCAAATCAAAGATGTATCAAGAAACATATGTGTGATGCTATATCATCTCTCTGAGATTTACAGTAATTAAAAAAATATTTGTTTACATGAACTCCATCTTTTCTAATGTCCCCTAAATCACTGAAAACCGATACTTTTTTCCTCTTCAAAGTTGAAAATGATCATGTCTGACCGGTTCTTGGTGGCTGAAGTATCAGGGATGCTTTTTCACAGGGATTCTGGATCAGTACAAGTTCCTGTCACTGTTCCTGACACCATCACTACGTGGGAGATGGATGCTTTCTACCTGTCCTCCAGTGGTCTGGGAATGGCTCCTCCTGCTCAGCTACTTGTCTTCCAGCCCTTTTCCCTGGAGCTCTCGCTGCCCTACTCCATCATCCAGTGAGAAGAGTTTGAGCTGAAGGCCACAGTGTTTAACTATCTCTCCAAGTGCATTATGGTACTGTGAGGTCAACATTGTCTGATTTCTCCAATCCCTCATCATTTAATGTCCACAATGAGCTGATCTCATGTTTTTTACTGACAGGTTAAAGTGACTCCAGCTCCTTCCTCACTCTACACTCTGAAAGCCTCCCCTGACGGCCAGTATTCATCCTGTCTGTGTGCAAATGGTAGAAAGACGTTCATGTGGACTCTTATTCCCTCTGTGCCTGGTGGGTCCTAAAACCTCTCAGGTTAAGAGTTAATCTCACAGTTCTCTTGTATTGTTGTGAGTGCTGATGAACTTCTCTCTGTTTTTTTGGATGTTTTAGGGGTCTTGAATGTGACCGTCAGTGCTGAGGCAGAACAGTCACAGACTGTGTGCGACAATGAGATTGTGAGTGTTCCTGAAAGAGGCCGCATTGACACAGTCACATGAAGCCTGCTTGTACAGCTTTTACAGCTGTAAGCTTTTTAAAAACAGGATTAGAAAGAAATAAAAGTACATTATATTGTCTTATATTATGGCTTATTTCCACTGATTTCATCCTTTAATTTTCTCACATTGGCTCAAGGTCTTTTCAGTTCCTTTAGCCTGAGTTGGTTGCTGTGTCCACAGGGTCAGTCATACATGTTAATATTATTATCTTTTTGAACACAAAGCTGTATTCAGTGTTGGTTAGTGTCCCTGTGTCTGTTTTAAATTGACCATTGCTTTACAGGAAATAGTGTTTCTGAGGTGATGGAACTGATTCTTCCTAAAGATGTGATTGAGGGATCAGCAAGAGTTTCTGTTTCAGTGCTTGGGAAGACATTAAACGATAAATGTTAGAAGGAAAAAGCCATCATTGGATCAATCCCCCTTTAAGAAACTGGGGTCAAATGCATTCCTCAAAGGCACAGCAGTAGGAAGAGACTTTATATATATATAAGGTATATATATTTTTAATTGGCCTTAATCTAGGATGGTGGATTAATGGTCTGGATTGTTCTGGTTCTACAAATGCATTTTGCAAGGTGCATATTTTATGTGAATAAATAAAAAAATTATATTTAATATGTTGTTCTGTTGTAGGAGACTGTCATGTTGCAGGGGAATAAGGAGGCGCAAGTGCGCAGTGGCGATCTTGGAGGTTTTATTTGATAAACTAACTCCGTAGTGATACAAACAAACACGGGTGAGCCACAACAATGAACAGGCGAGTCTGGGTCCATCTGGAACTCCTTAAATACTAAGCTGGTGTGAGGGATTGGGTGGTGATGATAATTGGGTTTGCTAGAAAACACGGTCAGAATTCCGGTGACTGGGACCGAGGCATGTCTCGAACTGTGACAGAGACATACTGGGCTGTGCACTCAAGAATCTTGATGGATTGTTGAGCATGCCATACAGCTGTGGAAAACAAAACTTTGCTCTTCTCTCCCCCAATATATACATTCTGCAGTACCTCCATTACACTCAGCAGCTCACCACAGCCATCCGAGAGAGAGCTTCTGATTTTCTTAAGAGTGGTGAGAATTGATTTTTATGAAAAACTTATTTTCCTTGTAACCTTAGCGATAATGAATAGTTTATAGATTTAGACACAGAAAGCAAGTTTTCAGTTCACACTTCTCTGTAATCAATAATTCAATTGAAGCTTGGGGAGGATACTCTATAAAAATTATATTTTGATTGTCAATACAAATATGTCTTTATTTGCTTTATTAACTGCTTTTGTACTGAAGACTTTTGGCAAAGCACAACGTTATATCTTTATTGATCCACAAAATATTGAAAGTGCAAAGCAATGGTTGATAAGTAAGCAGAGACCAGATGGTTGTTTTACAAAACAAGGGTGACTCTTCAACAACAGAATGAAGGTGTTTCTTTCAGACTTTGAATAAGGTTATTAACTGATCTGAATTCTAAGTAACATTTCAGTGTCTTGCAGGGTGGTGTAAATGATGATGTAATCATGATGGCTTACATCACTTCATCATTGCTTGAATTAGGCCACGCTATCAAGGTGAGGAAACAGATTAGCCCTAATATATATTATACACTTACATGGATAAGTTTCCATATGGAAAATGGAAAAAATTTGATTCTTACAATATCATCTTGAGAATTTTAGACCTCAAATTATTATAATTCCAGTCTTTGAGATATATGGGTTAATAAAGCAGAACATCCTATAAAAAGCACAACAGATGAAGTGCTTGCTTTGAGGGTGTTGAAGGAGAGGTACTTGAGTCAGAACAAGTTGCATTGTGTCTTTGTGGACTTAAAGCATATGAGAGGGTAGAGAGAAGTTGTGATATTCTATGAGGAAGTCAAGAGAAGTAAAGAACTTGTGACACCGCACATAATGCTGCCATAGCCGATGGCCATAAGGGAGGTACCCCCTAGGCTCGGCATGGTATTCCTCCAAGAAGTCAGAGGGCGCTCTAGCCCCTTACTAACACTGCGCCTCCCCTTTAAGAGCTTACCTGATATAATCAGGTGACTAATTAGCAGGGGTGTCAGTTTATTGGGCAGTGTTTGGGAGGAGTTGTGTGATAAAAGCTTTGGGAAGAAAGCGTATGAGGGAGAAACTAGGTTTCCATGTCCCTTGTTAAAAATCCTTTCTTTCATGGCATGTGTATGATATATGTTCACAAAGAAGACTGGCAAAGCCCGTCTTCCATGTTTGTGGATTAACCCCGTTGGACTATTTGGACACTCAATTCCACTCAGGATTACTCCTACCATACGATCTATAATCCCCTACTCCATCACCTTCGTGGTAGGACTTCCGTTTGCCATCTACCATCTCCGGATTCATCCTTAGACTGGACAATACGGTTGGATGAAATACATGTACTTTCATTGTTTGTTTGCTTGTTTGTTTGTTATATTCTATGTTGTTTGGGGAGCACTTGTACATATTAAAACACTGAGGGTTTTGTCCCGTGTATTGTGGTGGAGACGGTGTCCGTTCGATTTAAGAAGGATAAAGAAATCGTTCAGTGATTGCCGCAACCGCTACAGAGTGGTGGCCCGTATGGGGACCTTCAGGGGTATAATTGTTGCCCCCATAATATTGAATATAGTGTCTGTATTTACCGTTCTGTTGTATTTTGGAGGTTGCTGTGGTTATTCATTACACTGTGTTTTGTAAAAGGTTAAAAGGTTTCTGTGTTGCACGGTTCCAGGTATTTCTGGATCTACATTACGTGCTTGTGTTGGGGCAAACGGTAAAGCTCTTTTAAGGGGATAGAGTTGCCGTGGTGTTAGTAATATGGCTGATACGAGCTTTGAGGGCAAACAGAGCGCCGCTGAGACTTCTCTCACTACGATAGAAGATGCACAGATGGAGGAACATCTAGGAGGGATGCAACAGGCCTTGGAGATGGCCAACTGTAAGATTACTAAGTTGGAGCAGGATCTTGCTGAACTGCGAGAAGCACAACAACGGGCTATGGAGAGAGAGATATCCTTAAGGGAGTGGACCGGGTGAGGGCCAGCGAAGAATGTGTGGAGGAATAGCTAGCTACTTTAGAAAAGGCAGTAGTTGATTGTTTAAAAAGGAGGGATGAACCATGGAAGAAGGAGATGAGTCGTATCCATCTCACTAGTACCCCCTGTCGGTTCTTTGGAGACCGAGACAGCTTTCCAGCTGAAGGCCTCGCCACTCCTTGCCCACACTCCACATTCCTTCCTATCAAGCCCCAGTTCCCTGAATACAACCCAGACGAAGGGGATGCCCTCACTTTTATCGAGGCATGCGAGGAGTTTTTATCTCTTCATCACTTGTCTGATCCAGAAGTGTTGGCTTTATTGTATACGGTCCTGCAGGGTTCCGCCCGCAATTGGTGGAATGCTGAACGGTCTAACATAAAGACCTGGCGGGAGTTTAAAGCTGCTTTTTTGGGTGCCTTTTTGTCCTCGGGTTTCCAGGCAGAGTTAGAAGAACAGTTGCGAGTCAGGGTTCAAGGCCCCCAAGAAAGTATCAGGGACGTTGCCTACGACTACCGTGCTCTCTGCCTAAAGTGGAAGCCTGAGGTGACTGAGGAGGAGGTGGTACAGAAGATTTTAGATCATGCCAATCCCCAAGTGACGATAATCATGCGAGGGGCAGTGAAGACTGTAGCTGACATTGTCCGGGTGGGCACCCTCATAGAAAAAGACCGTGCCAGTCAACGGGACTATTGGTCCCGGGTTCAAGGAGCCAAAGAGGGACGACCTGGCCCTAAGAGAAGGGGAGCGATGGTGGCCGAAACCAAGAACTGTCCGCCCGATCCAGTACTGCACATAGCGCCTCCAGCCATCATGGCAATTGAGGTGGTGGTGGGGAAAAGGAAAGGCCCAGCCCTTCTGGACACTGGATCCACCTTCTCCCTGATCAGCTTTTCTACCTATAAGATTTTACGACCACCCTCAAGGAGACTTGCCCAAGTGCCTTCCCAACAGTTTGCACTGGCGGATGGAACACAAAAGCCTGCCCTTGGCTGCATCCCGTTACACCTCAAGGTTGCAGCTCATTCACTTACAATTTCAGTTTTTGTACTAGCTGATGAAGATTTGGCATGGCCTATGCTTCTGGGATTGGATTTTATTGCTAAGAGCCGTATCCGACTAGACTGGGCTCGGGATCGGTACAGTCTTCCCCCATATCAGCAGCCTCGATCCTTCCTGAGTAGGATCATAGGGAAGGGGGGTTTTGTGGAGAACACCGATCCAATCTCCCTCTATGTTCCTGTGGAGCTCCTGGAAGGTTTGCGGAGTGGCCGGGCTATGGATCTTGGTCTTCCCTCCTCTGCTTTATTTAGGTCCTCAATCTTGGCCTCTCGACCCCAACCTTCATGGCAAGAACTACCCAAGGAGGTACAGGAGTCCCCCGAGGTGAGCCACCTGTTGGGACAGTTCCCTTCCCTGAAGTCTGCCGTCCTAGGCTATACCTCTCTTTGTCGCCACTCCATCACCCTATCTGACCGTAGGCCTGTGCGCAGCCGCCCTTATCGGGTTTCTCCTCTCAAGCAGAAGATTATGGCCGACCAGGTCAAGAAGATGTTGGAAGAGGGGATCATTGAACCTTCTACATCTGCGTGGGCTGCACCTGTGGTTTTGGTTCCAAAACCAGATGGGTCCATGAGGTTTTGCGTGGACTTCCGGCAGCTAAATAGCAA
Source organism: Hepsetus odoe (assembly GCA_017165825.1). Taxonomy (NCBI): domain Eukaryota; kingdom Metazoa; phylum Chordata; class Actinopteri; order Characiformes; family Hepsetidae; genus Hepsetus; species Hepsetus odoe. Next base: position 15,290,937 of record CM029382.1, read on the forward strand.
GACCGTGTTTGATGCATACCCCATGCCATTGATCCATGGGATATTAGAGTCTTTTAAGGGAGCCAGGGTTTTTACGACTCTTGATTTACAGTCAGGATATTGGCAGATTGCAATGGACCCCCGCCACAAGGAACTGACTGCCTTCACTACCCCTCAGGGACTGTACCAGTTTCGGGTTTTACCTTTTGGCTTAAAGAACGCTGCCGCCACCTTCCAAAGGCTCATGGAGAGGGTTCTAGCGGATCTAAGGGGTCATTGCTGCTTTGTCTATATTGATGACGTTATCATATACTCCCCAGACTCTACCCAGCATCTACATGACCTTCGGAAAGTCTTCCAATCTCACCCTCAACCTGAAGAAGTGTGTTTTCTTTAAATCTTCTTTAAGGTTTTAGGGACACATAGTTTCGGGTCAGGGGGTTACGGTGGACCCTGAAAAGACAAAGGCCATCCTGGAGTACCCCATCCCCAAGAACCTGAAAGAGTTGCAGAGGTTTTTGGGGCTAGTGGGGTGGTACCACAAGCTTGTTCCCCATTTCGCAGACCGGGCAGCACCATTGTATGGGCTGCTGAAGAAGGGAGCTGCTTGGGTTTGGGGTGATACCTGCCAAAAGAGCTTTGAAGACCTGAAGAACTCGATGATACAACCTCCTGTCCTTGGCCATCCCGACACAGCAAAACCCTTCCGGCTCCACACTGATGCGAGTGAGATGGGGTTGGGGGCGGTCTTAACCCAGGACCAAGGGGAGTGTGAAATACCCCTTGCATTTGCCTCAAGACTTTTAACCGGAGCCGAGAGGAATTACTAGTATCGGAGAAAGAGTGCCTCGCGGTGGTGTTGGCAGTCAAGCGCTGGCGCCATTTTTTGGAGGGAGTGTCGTCTGAGGTCGTTACAGACCATGCCGCACTCACTTGGGCTTTTAACAACCCAAAGAACTCCTCTAGGCTAACTCGCTGGACCCTCCGGTTACAACCCTTTGAGTACCGAATCACTTACAGAAAGGGATGTTTAAACGTCGTGCCTGATGCCTTGTCCAAAATTTTCCCTGCACAAGCTTCTGTCTCACTTGTCATCTATGCGAAAACCACAGATGGACCTACCCATGTCCCTACCTGAAATAGGGGCAGCCCAACTTACTGACCCTTGGATCCAGGAGGTCCGGAAGGAAGTAAGGCCGCTGAGGGAGCTGAGGGATCCATCCAAAATCGCATATGTGGACCAGAATGGGGTTATCTACAGACGCATACCGAAGGGGGATCAAGGTTTTAATTTCCTACTAGTGGCACCAGAGGTAATGAGTCTCCCAATACAACACCACTACCATGATAATCCATTAGGGGGCCATCTGGGGCGTCTGAAGACCCTGCTGAGGATTTTGGAAGTGGCGTGGTGGCCCACCGTCCGCCAAGATACTTGGACATATGTACGAAACTGTCACATCTGCCAAAAGTATAAACCATCCAACAAGCCTCCTGCAGGACTGTTACAATCCACACCCATCACTGAGCCCGGGGAGATGTTAGGTGTAGATTTGATGGGGCCCTTCCCTAGAAGTGGTCGGGGAAACTCCTTTCTCCTAGTAGTGGTGGATTACTTCACAAAGTGGGTGGAGTTGTTTCCCCTCAGGAACAGCAAGACGCCTAAAATCGCCGAAGTGCTGGTAAAGGAGGTTTTTACCAGATGGGGAACACCCAAGTTTCTTGTTTCGGACCGGGGCAGCCAGTTCACTGGCCAAGTTTTCAAAGAGGTCTGCAAGACATGGGGGTTGCTTAACAAATTCACAACTAGTTATCATCCCCAGACCAACCTGACCGAGAGAGTCAACCGCACCCTCAAGGGTATGATTGCTTCGTATGTGGAGGAGGAACATAAGAACTGGGACACCTGGCTAGCCGAATTTCGCTTTCGCTATTAACTCGGCTGTCCAGGAATCCACAGGTCATTCTCCTGCGCAACTAGCGCTGGGCCGGTCACTTAAAGGCCCTTTTGACCGGCTCATCCATGTTGCGCCCTCCCCTAGGTCGAAGTGGGAAGAAAGCGTATGAGGGAGAAACTAGGTTTCCATGTCCCTTGTTAAAAATCCTTTCTTTCATGGCATGTATATGATATATGTTCACAAAGAAGACTGGCAAAGCCTGTCTTCCATGTTTGTGGATTAACCCCGTTGGACTATTTGGACACTCAATTCCACTCAGGATTACTCCTACCATCCGATCTATAATCCCCTACTCCATCACCTTCGTGGTAGGACTTCCGTTTGCCATCTACCATCTCCGGATTCATCCTTAGACTGGACAATACGGTTGGATGAAATACATGTACTTTCATTGTTTGTTTGTTTGTTATATTCTATGTTGTTTGGGGAGCACTTGTACATATTAAAACACTGAGGGTTTTGTCCCGTGTATTGTGGTGGAGACGGTGTCCGTTCGATTTAAGAAGGATAAAGAAATCGTTCAGTGATCGCCGCAACTGCTACAAACTATGTCAGATTGCTGAAGGACATGTATGAAGGCACTGTGACAGTGATCAGGTCTGCAGTAGGAATGATTGGCGCACTTAAACTAGAAGTGTGATTACATTAAGGATCAGCACTAAGCCCTTTCTTGTTTGCAATGATGGTGGACAGACTGACCGACAAGATTAAACAGGAGTTCCAATGGAGAGTGGCAAAAGAGATCTGTGAAAAATGGAAAGCAGCAAGAATGAAGGGAAAGGTTAAATAGTTCGTGGTGATACCAGCATGTATGGCTAAGGGTCAAATTTGTGGCAAAAATGGAAAGACATGTGGCAGGATTTAAAATGTATTGGGAGTGATAAGGATGGACAGCATTAAACATAAGTTTATAAGATGGACAGCCCAGGTTGGATAATGTGGGGAAAAAAAAAACGTTTGAGGATGGAGCTATCAGGAAGTAGAAGAGAAAGGCCAAAGAAAGGGTTTATTAAGGGCTTATATTCACACTACATAGGGAGTGCTATTAACTTTTGCATCATGTTATATCCCATAGAACTCTTGGCAAACATACATAAGCAGTTCCAGCCCTGCCGTTCACTTAGCTAACACATAGCTCTGACATTAATTTTCCACTGTCTATTTCTGCTTTGTTTTCAGGATCCTGTTGTGAGTAAAGGGTTATCATGCTTAAACTCCTCTTTTGGTAACCTGACCAACACCTACGCCACTGCCCTGCTGGCCTACACTTTCAGTCTGGCTGGAGAGAATGAGTCTCAAGAGCATCTGCTAAAGAAGCTGGATAGTGTTGCCATTTCAGGAGGTGTGGAATGATTACAGTAAATGTAACAGTTATATTATAACACTTTGTTTAAAGATCAATGTTGTTTGTTTTCAGCTCACAGCTCTCAGCTCTCTTTACAAGTTTATTTGCCTTTTTTCTTATTATCATTCGACTGGTGTGTATTTCCGTAACCTCAAATATAATTCAGCACCAATAAAATTTTACTGCGTAGTAGTATTTAAAAAATTATGATCTCTCTCAATCTTAACATAACTTATTTGAACTTATTTTTATTTCTTATTTTTCTTAAATTAAAGATGGCCATCTTCACTGCTCTCAGTCAGCTTTAGAGGACTCTGAGTCCTTAGTGGTAGAGATCAGCTCCTATGTTCTGCTAGCTGTTCTCACTGCAGGTGGAGTTACTGCTGCTGAATTGGGCTATGCTAACAGAATCGTCAGCTGGCTGGTGAGACAACAGAATCCCTATGGAGGCTTCTCCTCCACCCAGGTACTGAATGAAATTCCAGACTTTTTAACCTTTTGTTTCTAAGCACATATTGTAAACAAAGAGAGAACTGTTTTGGGTTAAAAATCCTTTATTGCTAGCAATTTCTGTCTGGATCAGGACACAGTGGTGGCCCTCCAGGCTCTGGCTCTGTACTCCACCAAAGTGTACAGCTCAGACGGCTCCAGCACAGTAACTGTACAGTCAGCAGATAAAGAGAGTCACAGCTTTGATGTGAACCAGAACAACAAGTTACTGTACCAGGAAAGAGCACTGCAGCATGTTCCTGGCAAACACACCATTTTAGTGCAGGGCTCCACCTGTGTGTCCGTGCTGGTCAGTGTGTATCTAGTGTTCTATATTGTTCCTGAATGTATTGTTAGACTAGGTGACTGCTAAATAAACAACTTGTGACAAGCATAGATATAGATATTCTCACAACAGATACAATATGTTCTTCCAATCAGTAATGTTCATCAAAGGCATGCACTTAAGCCCTGGCTTTGTCAGGTGGCTGGATTAAACACAAAGTGTAGGGTAAACTATATTGCAAGATTCTGCTTGAGCCTCCTTCAGGAAAACACTGAGTAAAATAGTGTCATTCAGGGGTAATTTGTCAGTCATCCCCCTTTCAGAATGGTGCCTTTAATTGTTCTTTAAATGAAGCAGTGGGAAAGGCATTTTTGTTTCTTGAAGATGGGTGGCACAGGTGCACCATGGGTTGTCCTGTCTACCAACATGTTCTTCCCAGAGTTTTCTGGTCTCCCACCATCCAAAGACATATTTGTCAGATGGAGTGGAGATGCTGAATTGCCTAAATTTTCTTTTTCATTGAAAGAAGTGGGTCATATCTTCCGCATGAGCAGAATGCATCACTCATCATGCCTTTGCTTGTTTTCTGAGCATCTTGAAGAAAATAGATTTGCCTCTGTCAATATTTCAAAGAGCTTTCAGAACATTTTTCTTTTTTGCAGGTTTATTTCATATTATTTAAAATTTTAAAAATGGTATCTGATAAGATTAAGATCCAGTTTGTTTTTTGACTGGTCCTATAATTGAATCTGTTTCCTCCTTGCAGATTGACCTTTTTTTACAATATCCCCACACCTGCTCTGGCCAGTACATTGGGTGTTGAAGCTACGTCTGATGGAAATTGCACAAAACCATTACGACACACCCTGTCCATCAACTTTAAAATCATGTAAGAATATCAGTGAATAAAATGTCAAGCTACATCTAAGATGATGAAAATTAGAACTATATATATTCCTGTAGCAATAGTACTACAATTACATGCCTAAATGTGATGCATGACTGTGTGAGCAGATATATTTTTAGTGTATGTGAGCCTGCAGCAACTATGAACAGGGTGCAGTGAAAGTTAGCATGTTATGAAAAGGCCTGATATTGCAGGCTTTATCAGCAGCCAATTATATTAGAAAAAAAGATTACTTTTATAAAATCACTGTACATAGTGTAAACATTAAATAATTATATTGAATAACAGGTGGTAAGTAGAAACATTTTCACATTAAATTTCATTAAACAGTCACATAAGGGTGCAGTGGGTTGAACTGTTGCCTCACAATGAGAAGGTTCTGTGTGGAATTTGCATGTACTCCACGTGTGTGAGTTTCTTTAGGGAGCTCTGGTTTACTCCCACTGTCCAAAAACATCAGGTGGATTGGATTGGCTAAATTACCCCCTAGGTGTGAGTGTGTATGTGATTGTGTGCCTGCCCTGAGTTGGACTGGCGACCTGTCCAGGGTGTTTCCCCACCTCTCATCTGTGAAAGCTGGGATAGACTACAGCATTGTCCATTACCCTAATCAGGATAAGCTGCTATGAAAATGAGAGAGCGAGTGAGAGTCACACAATGTATCAGGAAGGTAAATAGCAAACACCTAGTAACTGCATTACAAGAATCAGTTATTTCGTAAACAATGAAGATCCAAGTAGTAGTGATTCATAAACAACTTCACTTGCGCACACACACACACACACACACACACACACACACATTCAAAATAATGTTTATTAAAATAATTACAGAAAAATAATGATGTAATAATTTCTCCTCAGTTAGAAGAAGAACCACTTGTGGAACGGGTGGATTCCAAAGAAGACCATGTGATCGTATATTTAAAAGAGGTGAGACAAATGCAGTTTAACTCTCCACAGTTACTGTATACATTGAAGAACAAGAAAACGGTCTGAATTCATTTGAGCCTTACATATTTCATGTTGTTTATTTATGCTTAAAAATTCTGATGAATACAGATCATGCCTGATTTGAAGAAGTTTGTTTGAATGAAAAGATACAAAGGAGCCCTACAGTACAGGAGCTGAAATGTGTGTGTGTGTGTGTGTGTGTGTGTGTGTGTGTGTGTGTGTATGAATGTGTGTGTCTGGGTCTGTATGTGTTTTTCTGTGTGTGTGTGTGTGTACGTATGTGTCTGTGTGTGTGAATGTGTGTGTCTGTGTCAGTGTGTGCATGTGTGTGTGAATGTGTGTGTCTGTGTGTGTGTGTGGGGGTGTGTGTGTGTGTGTGTGTGTGTGTGTGTCAGTGTCAGGTCCCTCGGAATATTACTATGAATTGTCAGCTACAAATTAAACAGGTGCTTCCAGTCAAGAACCTAAAACCTGCTGTGATGAAAGTTTATGATTACTACCAAACAAGTAAGATTTACCTTCTAACACTGTGTCTGACACTATTTTTGTAAATGTACTGTTTATATTTACTGGTTTTTAACATCTCTTTCATTCAGGTGATCGATCTGAGGCAGAGTACACTTCCCCCTGTGTGTAAACTTTTACATTTATAGCCTCATTGTACAAGACATGGATATGCTTTCCGTGCTTGTTTTTTTCTTATTGTTGTATCTTTAAAAGAAATGTTAAAGATAAATATTTTTATCCTTTAAATATCTTTAATCTTATAAAAATCCAATAAAACATTGTTATTTGTTTGTTTGTTCACTGGTGTATGAAATGTAGAGAATGCATTTTTATAAATGGAAAGTGTGTTTTTTTTTTTTTTCATTTGCTAAATTATACAACATGCTATTAACAGCTCAGAGACACCCCCACAGTCTTCTCACAGTAAGATAACCCATATCAAGGATCTGGAAGAAGAGATGGCGTTTAATCAAATTTACAGAAGAGTAACAACAAACTTTTATTGCTCTTTGTCTGTTATGAGCACAGAGGAGCACGTTGTAGTTTACAGCTGAGCACTGCTGTCCCTCTGCTTCTCTGTGTACTGTCAGCCACTTTTAATTCAATCAATGAGACACATCAAACATTTCACAATGACTGCTGACTATAACTGTTGTACTTGTGCTTTTAAATGCAGTCGTGGTCAATATAAATTAATTTCTTTCACACAAATGACATCAAAGTAGAAACAAACAGATTTCAACAAAGTGATTTCAATTAATAAAGAATATTTAAGGAGAAATTAGTGATTGCATAAATATTCACCCCAGTAAAGTGCTGCCAGTAGTCTTACATTTGACACGTGACATGGAGATCATTTATGTGCAGCGAAAGCATCTCAAGTAATAGTTGAGTTCAGTCATTGGTTAATCAGTATTTCTGGCTACAATTACACCTAAACATGCACTCCCGGCAACTCAGGGAAAATTATATTGGTAATCCCACCTCTAGCACTACCATCACTGGATCCCTGAGCAAGACCCTTAACCCTGAGTTGCCCCAGGGGGACTGTCCCTGTAATTAGGACCTGTAAGTCGCTCTGGACAAGAGCGTCTGCTAAATGCCATAAATGTAAATGTAAATTATATTGAAGAGTATCGGTCAGGGGATGAATATAAAAATATTTCCAAGTGTTTGAAAATACCCTGGGATCCAGTTAAATGTATCATTCAGGTATGTTTAATCTGCCTAGACCAGGCTGGCCCCAAAACTGAGTAACTTGCAAGGAGGAGACTAGTAAAACAGTCCAGTAAGACACCCTTGACTACTCTGAAGGAGTAAAAAACTTCAGGAGCTGAGATGAGATGAGAGAGACAGCTGTTGCTTGGGATCTTCACCAGTCAAATATGTGAGAGTGGCCAAAAGAAAGCCACTGATGAAGAAAGCTCACATTAAATCTTGACTGGAGTTTACCCAAAGGCATGTGAGAGACTCCAAGGTCAACTGGAAGAGGTTCTGCACATCACCACAAACACACCATTGGGATGCTTTTAAGTATCAGGACCTGGAAGGCTTGTAAAGGTAGAGGGTAAAATGAATGCATTAAAATATCTGTAAATCACGGAGGACAATCTAATTCAGTCTGCAATATGACATCAGCAAGTTGTTGTGAAAAAGTATTTGAAGAAGGCACAAGGGTAAAGCACGCACCAGCTCCTACCATGGAGCACTTCTTTTTAGAGTCCATGAACAGATTCCCCTTAAAGCCCCCTAAAAACAACAATCAACACATTCCTCCAACCAGGGCTATCCCAAGATGATCCAAAGCTGTGGGGACACACTGTTAAGAAATAATAATGCCTATGGAGTTGCCTTAAAAAGAGGAGACAGTTAAAGATTAAGGGAAGGATCTGATGGTGTTAGCAAGTCAATGACTGAGGAAACAGACCTCAGCTTCTGAATCAAAGACAACCGTTTTCTCCATGTATGTTCCTGACTGGTACATGATATGTTTATATATTCATTTTTTTCTCACTTCAGATTATTTGGGACAGACAATAAAATTAAACTACAACACAGTAATATTTTAAAATGAGAAAAAAAAATTCCAAAATATTTGCAGACAAGTTTTACTATAGTAGAATTTAAAATTGATAATTAAAGGAAGACTAATCCATCGTTATAATATGGTTTGAAGCTTTAGTGCTGTAGTCTCACAGTATATCAGTTCTCTTTTTTTTAGAAGTAAACATTTTATTTTTATTAATTCTTCGATTCTTACTCACTCTTACAAGTATCTGTTCGCACATTTGTTTAAAAAAAAAAAAGGGGTGGCGGTGGTCTAGTGATAGGGTACTTGGCTACGGACGTCTGGATCAAGAGGTCCCAGGTTCAAAATCCCACCTCTAGCACTACCACCACTGTATCCCTGAGCAAGACCCTTAACCCTGAGTTGCTCCAGGGGGGACTGACCTTGTAATCAGGACATGTAAGTTGCTCTGGGTAAGAGCGTCTGCTAAATGCTGTAAATGTAAATGTACTCACTCAAGATGTTCTCTTGAACTCGAACAGGTCATTGACCAAATGTTTTTTTTTTTCTTTAGCAAACAGTGTAAAGAGGAGTATTCTGGTGAATGGTTAGTTAGAGGGCAAGTATGACATAGTTAATAAAAACTTGCAGCATATCTGATACTGACCAATCTTTCATTCTTCATCATAATCTTTAATTCATAATCTTTACATATTTACAGTAACTGTTCTTAAATCTTGGAGGAATGGAATGGGGTGCAAAAATGTACAGTATGTCTGTCCAAAACAGACAGAAACAACACCCACATTTACAACAAAAAAACAAGTGTCTCCCCATCCTGATTGTGAAACCTTGCCCATGATTTCTGCTTTTTTATCTACCTGCTGTCTCCTGTAAATTAGTGTCCACCTCAGGATTACTTTAGTTTAGCTCCATATCATTGATGTAGAACAATGAATAACCAGGCCTTGCAGCTTATCTAATATTGACCTGTGCTCATTTCCGCCCCCACTTGGGTACATAACAGTTCTGCTTTTCCAAATATCATGTGCTTTAGCAGACGTGATCGATTTAAACCTGGTTGGGTTTGGCATTTTAATATGACATTTTATTACAGCATTCAGATAAACAATGACTTTGATACATAATCTTTAAAAAATAAACATATTAATACTATGATGTTATGGCAACAAATTTCAGCCATTTTTAATAGTGTTTAGTTGGTGAACTGATGAAAGAGGCTTCCTCTTTGCTTGCAGGTGTAACGGTGGTGGGGTGAGGGAAGGACGTCTGCGCAGAGCCAGTGATCCAGGACATAACTTTATTACACAATGGTAAACCAAAACAAGACACAAGACCAACCAGAACCACCCGTAACATAAGGCTTCACCTAGTGTATGAACTGCGCTCTTTTCTGACTCACTGGGGCTTAAATAGTCAGCCCCAATGAAGCACACCTGTGCCTTCATGAGCTCAGGTGTGCTCAGTCAGTGCCCTCTACTTTGACCAAACTCCCCCCCCCCCTAATTGTGCAACTCCCGGGGCACCAACACATAGCCTCACCCTGAGCCAAGCATCTGAGGGGAGGCCAAGTACAAAAAAGCTTCACAAAACAGCCCCCTTATGGGGCACATGGCCAGGTCCACAAAACAAAACTACCGTTAACGAAAAGGGGCCCCTGACCAGCCGCCGCCACGTCCAGGGCTGCTGGTGGTGGTAAGGGGTATCCCAAAATCTGAGTCCATTGTGGGACCCCATGGTCATAAGGGCAGCCTCTCCCACTTTTTTTTATGACGATCTTCAGAGGGGGACCAGATTTCTGATAGTTCTTAGCAAACCATTTCAACAAAGGCATACACTTACTCTTGCCTGCAAAGCAAGGACTATCCATCTCCTGTTTGGATGTCAGATAAATGATCTTGTCCCTTTCTGCCCTGTGGCTCTCTGCCCCATGTACCTGCAGGATTAATCTCAGTGTCCAGGTTCTCAGAGAAATATTGACATCTTAGCTTCCTTTCCATATTCAAACATGCAAAACTGCTCTCCTCGAGCATGCTCTTTAGGAGGGTCTGCTGTAACCTTATGTAGCACTTCTCTAGTGTTGCCCTTTGATGTCCCACATCGCACACTGCTACCATTGATCACGATGAAGCCGAACTTGCTGTTAAACAATGCTGTGAGAACCTCGGTGTGAAAATTATTGTGAAGATAGAATGAGGTATTGATAGGGTGGAAAGGCTCAAGTTCAATGTTGATTTTCTACTCTTTGCTCTCCTCGTCTATCGGACTGTTCCTTCACTGCTTTGGGTGCTGCTCTGCCAAAGACTGCGTGAGCTTCTGTGAGCCTGTTGTAAAGAGTCTTCCAGCATTTTATTGCCTGTTTTCTATATTTGGATCTAAGCAAGATGGAGAAAAATAAAGAACAGAACTGAATACACACAGACTGCTGAATTCAGATGATCTGCCAAAGCTGAACCTGAAGTGACACCTGAGGTTCATTGGGCAGCAACTTCCCCAAATGAAATGTGTTTATTAGTCAAACCTAAATTAATAAACAACAACAAGACCAACACAAAACTATCTTATAAAGGTTTTAGTTGGATAACTACTCACACTTTTTGGACTATTAATTAAATTAAAAAATTAAAAAAAGTTTTAAGAATCCATGAGAATGTTAGAACAATATGTGCTCAAGATAAAAAAAAAAACAGATTTTTTAAAAATTTGGAAATTTGCTCTTTTAGTAGTTGTCTTGTGGGATCTTGTTAAATCTCACTTTAAATAGCTGCCCCCTGCTGCACGTATGGGCTGAATACTGAGACTGTATTTCTTTGTGGTTCTCTGTGTGTTGTCCCCTGTTTCACAATGACAAGTTTTCACTTTCACTAATAATCTGTGGTAATTTACTGAACAGCAAATATATAATAGGCTAGAAAAAGCTGCATTGTTTTAATTTAAAGGCAAGAAGGCTAAACACACAAAAGTACATAATGACATCTATTTATCATTCACAGTGAATTTCAGAGATTTCACTATGGATTTGGATTTTGTGCCAATTAAACAAGAGGTAAGGGAAACATTGGAGCCCTCAAAAATTCATGATAATCTGATTAACCTCTTAGTGCAGCAAATCTGAGAGGTGCATTTAAACAGGTTGAAGATCGTTTCTGAATAAATCCAGTCTCATCAGCAGTATTTTCCCTTTATTGCTTCTGAAATCCCTGAACCATCCTCATAATGATACTGTGATGTTGAACAAACACTTTGACCCAAAGACATTCTTCTTGTTTTTAATGCGTTAAATGGTTTTAGTGATATTTTGATACCTTTATAAACAAAATGCCCAGCATAAACTGATGTTCAGTCTTTTCCTCTCTACAGTACAGCATGCTGACACTTGAGGTAAGATGGCTTTACACATTCTTTAGTTACAATGAGATTCTGTTACTCTATTTTTACACATTTCATGAAAGATTTAGATTTTAACATCTGGAGACCTTTTTCAGTGCTTTCCTAATCTTACAATAAATTAACGTGCAACTTCAAACAGGATAATAATGGTAACAGGATCGGTCAGTGGACGAATGTGTCCTCGACAGGCCTGATACTGCAGCTTTCTCACAAGCTGAATCCTGAGGCTCGCGAGGGCCTGTATAAACTGAAGGCTAGTATTGGTGACAGGTTGCCCACACATAGGAGCAGTGGTGGCCTAGTGGTTAGGGTGTCGGCCATGTGATCGGAGGATTGAGGGTTCAAACCCCTTCCCAATAGGTTTCCCTGAGGTACCCTTGAGCAAGGTGCCGTCCCCGTCCTGCTCCTCCCTGCGATGGGCTGGCGACCTGTCCAGGGTGCGTCCCCCGTCCTCTGATTGGACACCAGCAACAGCACCCTGTTTGGGACAAGTGGCAGATAATGGATGACATAACACATAACTTTAAGGTGAAGAAGTACGGTAAGTGAAAATACACGGACCTTCATTTTTATGCTTGATTGATCGACATGAATGACAAAACAGACAAAACAATGACAAAACAGACAAAGCAAAAATTGCAAATGGGCTCAAATTCATTCTGGCTTGCCTGAGTTATTCTCCAGGCAAATTGAGCACGACTGGCAATATATATAATTTTTTTCCCACAGCTGAGAATCCTTTAGTAAATCTCCCCCCCCCTTTTTCGCATACTCTTTACTGTGCGTGAATTTACCAAAACGAGGAAAGAAATGACTCGGCAGGCATAGGAGGCCATTAGGCCCTCACCAGGTACCTTCGCCATAAGCCAATTTACATGCTTCAGTCGAAGCTACAAATTCTGCTACTTGAGCAGACAGAACGAGGAAGGGTGCCGCTGTGGAGAGTGCCACTTTCGGAGCAAACTGCAAAGCCCACACAGTTTAGTCCTTTGTTGTCTCTCGAGGCAGAACCATCTGCAAAAACACAAGATTAGAGTTAGAGATGGGAGCTTCTTGTAAATCTGTTCCACTACTGCCACACAGTCATGAGGTTCACGGCCTCCTGGTAATGGAAGCAAAGTGACAGGGTTAAGGTTAGTGCAATGTTTAATGGTGACACTTGGCATACATTATATTTCAAACATCTTGCAGCTGACAGGTGGGCTGAGCTGTGGTCCTGTAAGAGAAGAGAAACTGCATGTAGTACGAAAAGAGTTAAATCAGCATTACCAACTAGATCTCTGGAGGCCTCTATGATCTTCTCTGCTGCAGCTATGTTTCTCAAACAAACAGGCAGACTTGCTGCTGTCGTGGAAAATTGAAGTGTAATCCCAAGTTCGAAACTTTTTCCAAGTCAGAAATCAAATTCGGTCAAAAAATCAAGCGAAGTCAGAGAGATGCAGCACAACCAATTTACTGAAGAGTATCAGCAGGCGTGGTCCAGTGGGAGCAGCTCCAAAAAAGCTCATCCCAACTTCGGACTTTAAATACATTTCAATCACGTTCAAATTTACATAAATTCATCCCATTAATAGTTTTCCACCAATAATATTCAATGCTGTCATGATTAAAACCTCAGTTCCCCCACCTTTGCCACCTCACCAACAATAGACAAAGGTCCTTTTACTGATGGCTCCCTGTCTTATCCACCACCAACATTTCAAGGTTTCTTCCCATCCAGGTTCCCGATTGTGAGTGCAGCAGCTCGATTAGAAATGTAACTGTTCACTCCTGGCCATCTATGAGCACTATTGTTCAGTTTAGAAACATATCTGTTTGCTGCTGGATGTTTTCTGGGAACTCATGAGACTGCATAAGACACCAGACAACGTGTAACCCTTTTCAGGAGCCACTATTGATTAATTATAAATGTAGCTCTTTTACTACTTGCTCATTGGAATTCGATGGTGTGGAACACTGTAAGACAAGGGCAAAAGCAAAGGGACAAAAGTAAAGGGATTTTTACTATACTGCCACTGGATCCAGCTCTAAAGAGAAATAGGCCACCAGCCTAAGCTTATCTCCATGTTTTTGTAACAAATCTGAAGTCATGTGTCCCTCCTTCTCACAGACTGTTTGCAGAAATGGTTTGGTGGATATGGGATGCCCAGTGTTGGAAGAGACATTAGGGCTTGTTTCACGTGAGTTGACAGTTATTAGACCACTTCTGAGAGGTCATTGCCCGCAGCGGTGCCTCCATCTCTGAATAGTTAAGAATGAAACCTCTGCAATAGGAACACATTCCCAGAAAAGATGCTAATTGCTTCTTAGTCACATGTCCGGTTATATCATGAATGGCCTTGGTGCGCTTATTTGAGAGCGATTTACATTTTGGTGCGATAATATGGCCCAAAAATGTCACTTGCTGTTTAACAAACTGAACCTTAGACAGACTGACCTTGTGGCCATTCTCAGCCAAATGGTTTGTTGAGACAGTGTGTCTTTTCTACACTATGCTTGGAAAATCATCAACATACTGCAAAACTGCGGTCCCCGGGGACAAAGCTAAGGAAGCTAATGAATCGCGTAGTGCACCTTTGTGAATTTAAAAGCAACCCAAAATTGACAGTCAGGTTGTACATGCACACTAAAAAATACTTTGGCTAATTCAATCATAGAGAACCACGTGGCATCGGGCAGAATTTGCGATAGGTTAGTGTATGGATTTGTATGGACCAGTAGGTTGCCCTGAGGTACCCTTGAGCAAGGTATCGTCCCCATCACTGCTCCCTGGGTGCTTTCATAGCTGCCCCCTGCTGCACGATGTTTGCATGGGTTTGCAGAGGTCCAATTACGTTGTGGTTCACTGTGTGCTGTGCTGTGACCTTGCGATGATAAGAATAGTCACTTTCATTACTTTTTACATTTATTTACATTATCATGAAATAAACACACAAATATATACTCAGTAAGGACCTTTTTTCACTTGACAGAATGTGGGGCTCAAGATGGTGACTAATTTATCTATTAGAAAATATCTATGTTTGACATATAATGGCAGAGACTTTCATCCTAAAAGTCGGGATACTGGTAAATTTTTTTTTTTTCTTATTCATTAATTGTTATAAATCATTCTCTTTTTTATAGGTTGGCTACGGCACATCCATTCAAATGGATTGCTTTACATTCCTGGTAAAAACGATGGAATCTCCACATCTGACTCCTGTTAAATAATAAAAATTTATGAACGTCACTTTCTGAGTAATTACACCTAATGCTGTTTAGGGCCTGATATCTCTGCAGAGGATTTTGTACCATAAGACAGATTTCAGGGAGAAACACCTAAAACTCCAACCTGAATTTATTAATGTCACTTTAAGCTGCTCTCTGCTCTGACTGTGCACACCTGTGCTCACTTGGGCGTCAGGTGTTCCTCATTGGGGGCTGGCTTTATAAGCCCCAATGAATGAGAGCAGACCGTCGGTGATTGCTTATGTTTGCACACTTCATGGGTTCATGTGCAAACCCCCCCCCCCCCCCCCCAATACTTGTCTATGGACCAAGAGGTTGCACCTTCACCTCCAGTACCACTACCACCATTGGGTTTCTGAGCAAAACCCTTAAGCCCAAGTTTCTTCAGGAGGACTGTCCCTGTTATATGGAAGTCCTAAATGCCTAAATTAAGTCAGCTAAATGCCGTAAATGTATTCAGCTGTTTTCAAAAGATACACTGCCTGTCCAAAAATAGTAGTCACACACTCTGACATTTTGTTGGATAGCCTTTAGTTTTGATTACAGCATGTATTTACTGTGGCATCATTTTATAAGCTTCTGCAATGAAACAACATTTATTTCCATCCAGAGTTGCATAAATGTTTCGACAAGATCTTGTGGAAATAATGGGAGATTTGAACCGCTGTGCGAATTCAGCACATCTCAAAGATTCTCAATGGGGTTAAGGTCTGGACTCATCGGGGAAGAATAAATTTATTGATGGAATAACCTGGTTGTTCAGTATATTCAGGAAGTCAGCTGACCTCCTTCATTCAGACATTTAAAATGAAACCTTAAATTTGGGCTAATAAAACACAGGCATATTTTCTTTTTTAAATAAATAAATATGTTTTTTTTTAAAAACATATTTCACAATAGTTTGCACAATTTCATAAATTAGAAAGCATAAATTATTGAACAGCTAATGGACTATTATTCCTAGTAAGTTAAATTAGTAAGTTATATTATACATTATTTATTAACTTTTTAAAATGTAGATTTAAATATTAACTAGACTTTTCTTCAAACCTTTGACAAACGTTAGTTTGCAGGTGTAACAGAGGTGGGGTGCGGGAAGGATGTCTGTGCTGAGCTAGGAGTCAGGAAAATAGTTTTATTGTTCAGATTAACCAAAACAAGATACAAGGACTGCAGCTCTGACCAAAACAAGACACAAGCCAGAGCAGAGCACCCTTTACCATATCCAAACCAAAACCCACCTGTGACAACTGTGACAACAGGTCTTTTTGTGAACATAACCATTGCTCTAACAGTGGATATTAGCATGTAGGGACAAGTATTATCACTAATAGACATATTTAATTACAGCCAGTTATTTTTTTTTTATACCCATTCAAGCAACAGTGTGGTATTTAAAACCTCATCTAGTAGGTGGTATAGTGCAGCATGAGATGTAAATTATATTGTCTTGTTAGGTAGCACACCCTGTTTTTAGGTAGACTGCAGGTATGGATGCTGTCTTAAACCTATTGTTTACAGTGCAATTTATCATTTGCGCTGGACCAGTTTTGACTTACATTGTAAAGAGGTAACCAAACCAACTCTATTATCATTTCTAACAAGGTTCTCAAAGACCGTGAAACATTATTATAGTCTGTTCCAGAGACTAATAACATGCAAGCTTCAGGACATACACAGGACAACATGGACAAAAGAAGTCATGCTCTAGAAACAAACTCAATCTCCTTTGTCTTTATTTACCTGCTTTGAGTTTGATTATAGCATCAATGAAGGGTGTGAACTGGTGCACATTAAATGGTTGGAATGGGGCAGGTAAATGAAAAAGCAAATCAAAGATGCATCAAAAAACATGTGTGATGCTATATCACCTTTCTGAGATTTACAGCAATTAAAAAATATTTGTTTACATGAGCTCCAGCTTTTCCCCTAAATCACTGAAAACTGATACTTTTTTCCTCTTCAGAGTTGAAAAAAATCATGTCATGAAATATCAGAGATGCTTTACCACAGGGATTCTGGATCAGTACAAGTTCCTGTCACTGTTCCTGACACCATCATCACGTGGGAGATGGACGCTTTCTGTCTGTCCTCCAGTGATCTGGGAATGGCTCCTCCTGCTCAGCTTTGTGTCGTCCAGCCCTTCTTCCTGGAGCTCTTGCTGCCCTACTCCATCATCTGGGGAGAAGAGTTTGAGCTGAAGGCCACAGTGTTTCTCTCCAATTGCATTATGGTACAGTGAGGTCAATATTGTCTGATTTCTCTAATCTCTCATCCTTTAACACCCACAGTGAGCTAATCTCATGTTTTTCACTGACAGGTTAAAGTGACTCCAGCTCCTTCCTCACTCTACTCTCTGAAAGCCTCCCCTGATGGCCAGCATTCATCCTGTCTGTGTGCAAATGGTAGAAAGACGTTCACATGGACTCTTCTTCCCTCTGTGCTTGGTGAGTCCTAAAACCTCTCAGGTTAAGAGTTAATCTCACATTTCTGTTGTATTGTTCTGAGTGTTGAACTTCTCTCTGGATTTTCGGATGTTTTAGGGGTATTGAATGTGACCGTCAGTGCTGAGGCAGAACAGTCACAGACCGTGTGTGACAATGAGATTGTGAGTGTTCCTGAAAGAGGCCGCATTGACATAGTTACACGAAGCCTGCTTGTACAGGTAAGCTTTTCGAAAAACAGCATTAGAGAAAATAACAGTGCATTATATTGTTCGGCTTATTACCACTGACTTCATCCTTTAACTTTCTCACATAGGCTGAAGGAACTGAAAAGGCCTTGAGTCTGAGTTGGTTGCTGTGTCCAAAGGGTCAGTCATACATGTTAATATTATTATCTTTTTGAACACAAAGCTGTATTCATTGTTGGTTAGTGCCCCTTTCTCTGTTTTAAATTGAACATTGCTTTACAGGAAATAGTGTTTCTGAGGTGATGGAACTGATTCTTTCTAAAGATGTGATTAAAAAATGCATTTTCCTCCACACAGGATATCAGAGACAGCTGAACTACAAGCATATTAATGGAGCATACAGCACTTTTGGTAATGGACCGGAGAACACATGGTGAGAATGTCTTGCAGCAAATTTGACACAAATGCTAAGAAAGCACGTTTTCAGTTCACACTTTTCTGTAATCAATAATTCAATTGAAACTTGAGGAGGGTACTCAATATAAAAATATATTTTGATTGTCAATACAAATATGTCTTTTTTTGCAGGTTAACTGCTTTTGTACTGAAGACCTTTGGCAAAGCACAACGTTATATCTTTATTGATCCATAAAATATTGAAAGTGCAAAGCAATGGCTGATAAGTAAGCAGAGACAAGATGGTTGTTTTACAAAACAAGGGCGACTCTTCAACAACAGAATGAAGGTGTTTCTTTCAGACTTTGAATAAAGTAATTAACTGATCTGAATTCTAAGTAACATTTCAGTGTCTTGTAGGGTAATGTAAATGATGTTGTAACCATGACAGCTTACATCACTGCATCATTGCTTGAATTAGGCCACACTGTCAAGGTGAGGAAACAGATTAGCCTGTTTATATATTACACACTTACATGGATAAGTTTCCATATGGAAAATGGAAAAAATTTGATTCTCACAATATCATTTTGAGAATTTTAGACCTCAAACTAATATAATTCCAGGCTTTGAGATATGAGTTAATAAAGCAGAACGTTATATAAAGAGCACCACAGATGAAGTGCTTGCTTTGAGGGTGCTGAAGGAGAAGTCCTAGGGTTAGGGTTAGGGTGGACTTAAAGTATATGAGAGGGTAGAGAGGAGTTGTGATATTCTATGAGGAAGTCAAGAGAAGTAAAGAACTAAGGCAGATTGCTGAAGCACATGTATGAAGGCACTGTGACAGTGATCAGATCTGCAGTAGGAGTGATTGGTATACTTAAACTAGAAGTGTGATTACATCAAGGATCAGCACTGAGCCTGTGTTTGCAATAATGGTGGACAGACTGACAGACAAGATTAAACAGGAGTTCCAATGGATTATGATGTTTAGGAAGAGACTTCCTGAAAGAATTTGTGGAGAAGAGTGGCAGAAGATATCTGTGAAAAATGGAAAGCAGCAAGAATGAAGGGAAAGGTTAAATAGTTTGTAGTGATACCAGCATGTATGGCTAAGGTTCACATTTGTAGCAATGATGGAAAGACATGTGGCAGGATTTAAAATGTTATGGGAGTGATAAGGATGGACAGCATTAAACATAAGTTTATAAGATGGACAGCCCAGGTTGGATAATTTGGAAAAAAAAAGTTTGAGGATGAAGCTATCAGGAAGTAGAAGAGAAAGGCCAAAGAAAGGGTTTATTAAGGGTTTATATTCACACTACACAAGGAGTGCTATTCACCTTTTCATCATGTTATATCCCTTAGAACTCTTGGCAAACATGCATAAGCAGTTCGAGCCCTGCTGTTCACTTAGCTAACACATAGCTCTGACATTAATTTCCCACTGTCTAATTTCTGCTTTGTTTCCAGGATCCTGTTGTGAGTAAAGGGTTATTGTGCTTAAACTCTTCTTTTAGTAACCTGACCAACACATACATCACTGCCCTGCTGGCCTACACTTTCAGTCTGGCTTGAGAGCATGAGACTCGAGAGCACCTGCTAAAGAAGCTGGATAGTGTTGCCATTTCAGGAGGTGTGGAATGATTGCCGTAAATGTAATAGTTATATCATTTAACTTTGTTTAAAGATCAATGTATGTTTTCAGCTCACAGAGTGAAGATCTCTTTACAAGTTTATTTGCCTTTGTTTTTATTTTCATTTGACTGGTGTGTATTTCAGTAACCTCAAATATAATTCAGCACCAATAAAATTTTACTGAGTAGTAGTAGTGTTTAAAAAATTATGATCTCTCTCAATCTTAACATACTTAATTTGAACTTATTCAATTTCCTATTTTCCTTAAATTAAAGATGGCTCTCTTCACTGGTCTCAGTCAGCTTTAGAGGACTCTGAGTCCTTGGCAGTGGAGATCAGCTCCTATGTTCTGCTAGCTGTTCTCACTGCAGGTGAAGTTACTGCTGCTGAATTGGGCTACGCTAACAGAATCGTCAGCTGGCTCGTGAGACAACAGAATCCCTATGGAGGTTTCTCCTCCACCCAGGTACTGAATTAAATTTGTTTCTAAGCATATTTTGTAAACAAAGAGAGAACTGTTTTGGGTAATGAATCCATTATTGCTAGCAATTTTTCTGTCTGGATCAGGACACAGTGGTGGCCCTCCAGGCTCTGGCTCTGTACTCCACCAAAGTGTACAGCTCAGACGGCTCCAGCACAGTAACTGTACAGTCAGCAGATAAAGAGAGTTACAGCTTTGATGTGAACCAGAACAAGAAGTTACTGTACCAGGAAAGAGCACTGCAGCATGTTCCTGGCAAATACACCATTTTAGTGCCAGGCTCCACCTGCGTGTCCGTGCAGGTCAGTGTGTATCTAGTGTTCTGTATTGTTCCCGAATGTATTCTTAGATTAGGTGACTGCTGAATAAACAACTTGTGACAAGCATAGATATAGATATTCTCACAACAGATACAATATCTTCTTCCAATCAGTAATGTTTATTAAAGGCATGCACTTAAGGCCTGGCTTTGTCAGGTGGCTGGATTAAACACAAAGTGTAAGGTAAACTATATTGCAAGATTCTGCTTGAGCCTCCTTCAGGAAAACACTCTGTAAAGTAGTTTCATTCAGGGGTAATTTGTCAGTCATCCCTCTTTCAAAATGGTGCCTTAAATTGTTCTTTTAAATGAAGCAGTGGGAAAAGCATTTTTGTTTCTTGAAGATGGGTAGCACAGGTGCACCATGGGTAGTGCTGTCTACCCACATGTTCTTCCCACGTTTGCATGGGTTTTCTGGTCTCCCACCATCCAAAGACATATATGTCAGGTGGAGTGGAGATGCTGAATTGCCTCAAAATGGTCTTTTTCATTGGAAGAAGTGGCTTATATCTTCCGCATGAGCAAAACGCATCACGCATCATGCCTTTGCTTGTTTTCTGAACATCTTAAAGAAAATAGATTTGCCTCAGTCAATATTTCAAAGAGTTTCAGAACATGTTTCTTTTTTGTAGGTTTATTTCATTTTATTTATAATTTTAAAAATGGTATCTGATAAGATTAAGATTAAGATCCAGTTGGTTTTTGGACTGGTCCTATAATTGAATCTGTTTCCTCCTTGCAGATTGCCCTTTTCTACAATATCCCCACACCTGCTCTGGCCAGTACACTGAGCGTTGAAGCTACGTCTGATTGAAATTGCACAAAACCATTAGGACACACCCTGTCCATCAACTTTAAAATCATGTAAGAATATCAGTGAATAAAATGTCAAGTTACATCTAAAATGATGAAAATAAGAAGTATATATATATTCCTTTAGCAATAGTACTAAAATTACATGCCTAAATGTGATGCATGACTGTGTGAGCAGATACATTTTTAGTGTATGTGATCCTGCAGCACAGGTTGTAAGCAACTATGAACAGGGTGCTGTGAAAGTATGTTCTGAAAAGGCCTGATATTGCATGCTTTTTCAGCAACCAATCATATCAGAATTATCCCTTAGGTGTGAGTGTGTATGTGATTGTGTGTCTGCCCTGAGTTGGACTGGTGACCTGTTCAGGGTGTTTCCCCACCTCTCGCCTGTGAAAGCTAGGATAGGCTCAAGCATTGCAGCTGATAGCGGAGTTACGGTAAAGAATTCCTCCTGTGCAGCTAATGGAGGTGTTATGGTAAAGAATTCTCCCTGTGCAGCTAATGGAGGCGTTATGGTAAAGAATTCTCCCTGCGCAGCTAATGGAGAAGTTATGGTAAATGCAGCGCTCTGTGCAGCTCAATGTGAGAACACAGCGGTGAACACAGCCAGCGCGAATAACAGTAAAACAGTGGAAGTAAATGCTCCCTGCACTCTTAAACACGAAAGGAAGGCAAAGAAGGCCGCCTGCAACAAGAGAAGCGAGGCAGTGGCAAAGAAGGCCGTTACAAAAACAGAGAGCTGGAAGACGGCAGAGACCGCTTCCTGAATCGTGCAACCGGGGAGGTCGACCAAGAAGACCCTTTGCAGCAAGGAAAGCGGCATGAAGGAGTCGACCCCCAAACCCAGCACCACTAACCCGTCTGCTGCACAAAAAGCAGAGAAGGAACAGCTCCAGGTTAGTGGGAACTTTAGAATGAAAGTTCGGGTGCAGATGAAAATTGAACATGAGGCTGCAGTAACTATTCAGGCGCAGGTGAGGATGCATTTGAGCAGAGAATACTACCTGAAGCTACTGTGGGCAGCCAGGACTGTTCAGCGATATTACCGAGCTAATAAGATGATGAAGCAAGAAATGAAGTCTTTGAAGGAGAAAAG
The DNA here is from genome assembly GCA_017165825.1 of Hepsetus odoe. Lineage (NCBI taxonomy): Eukaryota > Metazoa > Chordata > Actinopteri > Characiformes > Hepsetidae > Hepsetus > Hepsetus odoe. Next base: position 15,313,389 of record CM029382.1, read on the forward strand.
GATGGCTGCTGTTGTTCTGCAAGCCGCATTCCGAGGGATGAAGGCCAGACAGACTCTGAAACAGAAGCACCAGGCTGCCACTATGATACAATGTGCTTACAAGGTTCACTGTGCTCGGACGCGATATTTATGCATCAAGTATGCTGCTATTGCCATCCAGCTTAGGTATCGTTCCACACTAGATGCCAGAAAGCAGAGGGAGGAATTCTTGAAATTGCACTCTGCTGCAATGTTCCTGCAAGCCTACTTCAGAGGTCAGAGAGTCAGAAGGGAGATGATCCGGCAACATCAGGCAGCTTCCCTGATTCAGGCTGCATTCAGAAGACACCGGGAGGTAGTAAAGTACCAGGCCATAAGGGTGTCAGCCATCATCATTCAAAGACATTATAGGTCCTACATTAAGGGTAAATTTGAACATGAGAAATTCCAGATGTTGAAAAGGTCTGTGATACACATCCAGGTAGCTTTTAGGGGTTATTCTGTTCGAAAGAATGTTGCTGCAATGCACAAAGCTGCCACCATGATTCAGGCTGTGTTCAGAAGACACAGGGAGGTAGTAAAGTACCAGGACATAAGGGTGTCAGCCATCATCATTCAAAGAAATTATAGGTCCTACATTAAGGGTAAATTTGAACATGAAAAAATTCCAAGTGTTGAGAAGATCTGTGATATGTTTCCAGGCAGCTTTTAGGGGTTATTCTGTTTAAAAGAATGTTGCTGCAATGCAGAAAGCTGCTACCATTATTCAGGCTGCAGTAAGAATGCACAAGCAAAGACTGGCTTTCAAGAAGCAATGCTGGGCAGCAAGTGTTCTTCAGAGGAGGTTCAGAAGGTGGAAGCTTGGGCATTAACAAAGGCAGAGGTATCAGCTGTTCAGACATGCTACAATTTGCTTGCAAATGTCATTCAGAGGAAAGCGGGCGAGGGATCTGGCAAAACGGATCAGAGCTGCAAGGACAATCCTCGGAGATGAACAGATCAGCTGCATGAATGTTCAGATCACTGAACAGGAGGAGTTGCTGACAGAGCTCTACCAGCAGCTGACGGAGAAAGAAGCCTCGATGCTACAGGTGAATGCCTCGGTCACGAACGAAGGGTTGAAACACAAGGAAAGGATCACCTGTCTGCTTCCTCAGCTGGAGAGGACCAAAGGACTCTTGTCCAGTTGCCAAATGGAGTTCGAAGCCATGGAAACAGAAAGGAAAGCTCTGGCTCAAGACAAAGGTGAGCTTCACGGAAAGAGCGCAAAATTCAAAAAGAGAGACGTCTCTAGAATAAAGCTGCAAGCTGTGACGGCTGTCCAAAGAGAAAGGCTGGAGAGAACGGATGAACAGAGGGACCAAACTGTATGCCAGACAACGAGGAGAGTTGAGACTCCAACCATTCAGGAGAAGCTGGAAGCTAAAATAGCCACTATGGAAGAACAGCTGAATCAGACCAGAGCAGAGCTGAGATGGGTGCAGGACCACAACGTTGCTCTGCAGGCTGAACTTAGAGAAGCCCGAAGTGAGGCCAGTAAGCTCAGCGAGCTGGAGAAGCAGGTCAGAGGTCTGGAAGCAAAATTGGCGACCTTCGAATCTCGACTCACTTCACAGACACCAGTGCATGCTGGGACCCTGGTGGTTAACACCAGAGTGGAGCAGCTGAAGAACAGTCTGATGGAGAAGCAGGGAAAGATTCCAGAGGTTGAACAGCTACATTATGACTCCCTACCTTTAGTTCACCCTCACAGTTCAGCAGACTCAGAACAAGGTGGCTCGTGGAGGAGTCCAAGTGGAACTTCTTGAAGTGGAACCAGGAGCTGGGATACTGCCTCACTGAGCTCCAAGCAGCAGGGAAGTATGAGCAAGAAGAGGAAGGAGCCAAAAGACATCAGCAATAACCTGTCTCAGTTCAAGAAAGCAAACGACAGCTTCTGCACTGTAGATTCTGTGATGAGAGACATGAAGAACAAGGCTGGCAGGGGTTGGAAGCAGAGTTCAGACTATGTGAAAAAGACTTCCTCTTTGAACCCTGTAAAATCAGTGTTTAGCTCCCTTTCAGGTTCCGTCAAGGCGAGGCGTTCCACTGAGTCAGGTGATTCCTCCAGTGACTCCAGGGTCGAGATCAAGCAACAGATAAAGAAGTGGACAGAACGTCTAGGATTCCCCTCACCACCACCTTCTGCCTGGACATGGCTGGTCAGAGGTCCTTTTGTGCTGAAGTGTTTTGTGGACATGACCATATGCCCCAAAAAGGGACTTTTTTGTAGGGTGTTTTTTGTTCTTGACCTCCCCCCAGAGGTTCGGCTGTGTTTTGGCGCTTCGGGAGCCGCGCCTTTTGGGGGGGGGGGATTCTTTCACGAATGAGGTGTGTTTTGGGCACGATAGAGGGCGCTCTGTTCTGATTGAGCACACCTGAGCTCATGAAGGCACAGGTGTGCCTCATTGGGGCTGACTATTTAAGCCCCAATGAGTCAGAACAGAGCGCGGCTCATTCGTTAGGCTTAGCCTACACTCTATGGTGGTATTTGGTATTTGGTATTTGGTGTTCTTGGTATCTTGGTTTAGGCTGCAGTTCCCTGGTTTTAGTTAGGACTGCAGTCCTTAGTTTTGTTTTGTAAATATAGATAATAAAACTATATTCCGAACTCCTGGCTCTGCATTGGCGTCCTCCCTGCACCCCGCCACCGTTACAATGGATCTCCACTGCCTGTAACAGCCCAGCATCTGGGCTACTGTTTGCATCATAACTACTTATGATATGTTTAAATATATATTGCCTTAATTATGTCTAAATTAAATACCCTACATGAATTTATAACTGATCATCTTTTTCAGATATAATGGGATTCTTAACACCACCAACATGGTAATAGTGGATTTAAAAATCTTGTCAGGGTTCACAGCAGATCCCAGAGCAGTAAGTAGTAGTGATTCATAAATAACTTGCGCACACACACACACACACACACACACACACACACACATACACACACACACACACACTCAAAATAATGTTTATTAAAATAATTACAGAAAAGTAATCATGTAATCATTTCTCCTCAGTTAGAAGAAGAACCACTTGTGGAACGGGTGGATTCCAAAGATGACCATGTGATCGTGTATTTAAAAGAGGTGAGACAAATGCAGTTTAACTCTCCACAGTTACTGTATTCATTCATGAATAAGAATACGGTTTAAAATCAATTGAGCATTAAATGTAAAATTTAAGAAATATTAAATCCTTACATATTTCATATTGCATATTTATGCTTATAAATTCAGATGAACACAGATCATGGCTGATTTGAAGAAGTTTGTTTGAATTAAAAGATATAAAGGAGCCCTACAGTACAGGAGCTGAAGTGTGTGTGTGTGTGTGTGTGTGTGTGTGTGTGTGTGTGTGTGTGTGTGTGTGTGTGTGTGTGTGTGTGTGCGTGTGCCAGGTCCCTCGGAATATTACTATGAATTATCAGCTATAAATTAAACAGGTGCTTCCAGTCAAAAACCTAAAACCTGCTGTGATTAAAGTTTATAATTACTACCAAACAAGTAAGATTTACCTTCTAAAACTGTTTCTGGCACTATTATTGTTGTCATCGTCACACACGGGAAGCAAGGCACGCACACACGCAACTCCAACTAGGACACGTTTTAATCAGAACACGTAACACAACAAAGCCGTAACTCACAATACAGACAGTCAGGGAGGACGGTGAACGGACAATGCTGGGTTGGACTGGCAGGCTATTAGTAAGTGGTTCTCCAGGTGCTGGTGATCAGTGGTTGTTAACTAAACTAAGGGTGAACGTGAAAGCCCAGTCAGTATTCCGGGGACGGGGACCTCTCCCCTGGCCTGGGTACAGCGGTGGGCGTGACATCACCCCCCCCTCCAGGGGTGGCCTCCGGACGCCCGGTCCAGCGCGCTCCAGGATTCCCCCTTCCTGGGGGGCGCTGTGGGGGTCCGCTGCGTCGAGGGGGTCGGCCTCTTGGTTTGGGAGCAGGGCGGTTAGGGTGGTTGCGGTGGTAGTCGAGCCGGAGTTGAGGGTCGAGGATGTCCCTGGCTTTGACCCAGCTGCGTTCCTCCGGCCCATAGCCCTCCCAGTCCACCAGGTATTGTAGCTCCCCTCGACGTCGTCGGGAGTCCAGGAGCGCGTGGACCTTATGGGCTTGGCCCTGCTCGGTGATGATGATGGGAGGGGCTTCAGCCTCTCCCACTGGTGCGGCCAGGGGCCCCGGGACGACGGGTCTGAGGAGGGAAACGTGAAAAACAGGGGTTATGTGCATGTGTTCGGGTAGTCTGAGACGATAAGTGACCGGGTTGATTCGGGATTCTTTTCGGAAAGGACCAATGAACCGGGGGCTGAGTTTTTTACTAGGCATCCGCAGATTGAGGTCACGGGTGGAGAGCCACACCCTGTCTCCGACGTGGAAGTCGGGGGCCTCCCGTCGACACCTGTTGGCTTGTAGGCGGAATCGACGCACTGCCCATTCAATGTGTGCGTGGGCTCTCTCCCATACTCGCTCAGCCCCTTGGAACCACGCGTCGATGCATGGGACATCCGTGGGTGTGGTATCCCAGGGGCAGAGAGGAGGCTGGAAACCCAACACACATTCGAACGGGGTCATGGAGGAATGACGCAAGGAGTTCTGGGCGTATTCTGCCCAATAGAGGAACTCGGCCCAGTCGTGTTGCCGGTGGTGACAGTACGCCCGGAGGAATCTAGTCAAATCCTGTATAGTTCGTTCGGCCTGACCATTGGTTTGGGGATGGTAACCAGAAGACAGCAAGACGGAGGTCCCCAATCACCGAAAGAAGGCTCGCCAGACTTGAGAGGTGAACTGGGGACCTCTGTCAGATAGAACATCCTCCGGGAACCCGTAATACCAGAACACATACTGGAACAGAGCCTCGGCGACCTGTAGAGCAGAAGGGAGAGCAGCAAAGGGGATGAATCTACATCCCTTCGAAAACCGATCCACAACCACCAATACGCACGTGTAACCCCCGGAATGTGGTAGATCCGTGGCCAAATCGATGGCCACGTGAGTCCACGGACGGGTGGGTACTGGCAGAGGTAATAACTTACCGGCTGGCAACTCGCGAGGGGTCTTAGTTTTGGCACAGGTGGAACAGGAGCGGACAAGTGTCCGAACATCGGGCATCAAGGTGGGCCACCAGTACTTCTTTTTCAGCTGTTCCCCTGTGCGGTGAATGCCCGGGTGACCGGAGGCAGGAGAGGTGTGGGCCCATTTAATCAAGAGGGTTCAAAGGCACTCCGGCACGAAGGTCTGACCAGGCGGACACCCTGGCGGGACCGAGGTGCCCTCGGCCTCCTGACGGATGTCCCGCTCGATGTCCCATTGTACTGGAGCTGCCACTACAGTCGGGGCTAATATCGGCTCCGGCTGGGACACCCTCTCTGACGGCTCGAAATGGCGCGAGAGGGCGTCAGCCTTGTCGTTCTTTGTCCCTGGACGGTAGGTCAGGGTGAAATCGAAGCGAGTAAAAAACAGGGCCCACCTTGGCTGGCGGGGGCTGAGTCGCTTTGCCAGCCGGATGTACTCAAGGTTACGGTGGTCGGTGAGGACCGTGAAGGGGTGCTTAGCGCTCTCTAACCAGTGCCGCCACTCCTCCAGTGCGGCCTTTACCGCCAGGAGCTCCCTGTTTCCGATGTCGTAATTGACCTCTGCGGGGGTTAACCTACGGGAGAAGAAGGCACAGGGAAATAGTTTCTCGGGTTGCCCATGGTACTGTGATAGCACCACCCCCAGACCTACCTCGGATGCATCGACCTCGACCATGAACGGCCTTTCCGGGTCTGGCAGCCGTAGAATGGGCGCCGAAGTGAACTTCAGTTTGAGGTCTCGCGCCTCGGGCGTCCAGCTAAGGCGGGAAGGTTTTCCCTTTAGCAGGGCGGTTAAAGGGGCTGTCATGGCGCTAAAGTTTTGGATAAACCGTCTATAAAAATTTGCAAACCCGAGAAATCCGGCCAGCTAGTAACTGCCGTCACCTTTTGCTGTTCCATCTCGATTCCCCTTGGCCCGATTCGGTAAACCTCTGAGGAAACCTCTGAGAGATGGAATTGGCACTTCTCCGCCTTGATGTACAACCCGTGTTCGAGGAGGCAAGAAAGGACCTTGCGTACCTGGGCAAACATGTGAGTCATAATCCTTGGAGTAAATCAGGATGTCATCTATGTAAGCGACTACAAATCTACCCAACATGTCCCTCAGGACGTCGTTGATAAACGACTGGAAGACGGAGGGGGCGTTCTTGAGGCCATACGGCATTACTTTGTACATATAATGACCTGTTGCCGTACTAAAGGCCGTCTTCCACTTGTCGCCCTCCCGAATCCTTACCAGGTTGTACGCGCTGCGGAGATCCAGTTTGGTAAAAATGGTGGCCCCCCGAAGTTGCTCGAGGGCTGACGGTACTAGTGGGAGAGGGTAGCGGAATTTAACGGTGACGGCGTTCAGTCCCTGATAATCAATGCAGGGCCGGAGTCCGCCGTCCTTCTTCTGCACAAAGAAAAACCCCGCGGAGGCTGGCGATGTGGACGGCACAATGAACCCCTGTCCCCCCCACGATGAACCCCTGTCGGAGTGCCTCGGCAATATACTCCTCCATCGCTCTCGTCTCGGGCTCGGAGAGGGGATAGATGCGTGAGCGAGGAGGAGAGGCCCCCGGCTGGAGTTCAATCGCGCAATCCCATGGCCGGTGAGGAGGGAGTTGAGTGGACCTCTTTGCACTGAACACCTCACTCATCGAACGGTATTCTACTGGGATAGACAAAGGTAAGTGAGCCAGGGGGCTCTCCACTGACGCGGAGAGGCACGGGAGGGAGGGGTTACAGTGCAAAGAGCACTCTGGGGACCAGGACCTTATTTCCCCTGTTCTCCAGTCTAGGACAGGGTTGTGGGACCTCAGCCACGGGATGCCAAGTACGATCCCATGATCAGAAAGTGGCAACACAAACAGGGATAGTGTTTCAGTGTGAGTTGACAGCTGAATGGTGAGAGGGCCTGTGACCTGAGACACCCCACCTAGGTTCAGCTGCCGCCCATCGATTGCCTTTACGGACACGGTGTGGGATAGGGGATACAGGGGGACGTGAAGTTGAGTAGCTAACGTGGAGGAGATGAAGTTGCCAGCCGACCCAGAATCTATCAGCGCTGAAACACAAAGACACATGTCAGCACAGCGTACAGATAATTTAACTGAAAACTGGTTAGATAAATCAGGCAAGGATTTAAATACTGTGCGTCTCTTGGCAGCCAGGGAGCAGTCCTTTCGCCAATGTCCTGGCTCGCTGCAGTACAAACAGAGTTTATTGTGGATTCGACGTTCCCTCTCTGCCTCAGAGAGGTGAATCCTGCCCAGATCCATGGGCTCTGGGGGACTGAGGTTGCTGCGTGGACTGATGGCTGTGGCCACGGGGGGCGCAGCGGCCCTGCCGAGGCGTGGCTCCCACATGGGTCCGGAGCCTCTGCGTCTATGCTGATCGAGACGAATGGCCAGGGTGAAGAGTTCGTCCAGAGTCAAACCCTCGTCTCGGCAGGCGAGCTCCCTCTGGATCTCAGGGTGGAGGCCAGCCCAAAACACCGCCATCAGAGCGGGGTCGCTCCAACCGCTTCCGGTCGCGGTAATGCAGAAGTTGAGGGCATAATCAGCGACGGAGCCAGTCCCCTGCTTCAGACGCAGCAAGCGATCCCCTTTGGACTGGCCGTGAGCGGGGTGATCGAATACTGCCCGAAACGCGGACGAAAAGCGATCGTACGTACTCACGGTTTCGCCACCACTTGTCCAGACAGCCGTTCCCCACTCAGCTGCGCGACCGGTGAGCCTTCTGATCACTGCTTTGATTTTCTCCACCTCTGTTAACCAGGGATATTGTCCAAAGTACATGTTAAATGTGACCAAAAACGCCGCACATGAGCCAGGGTCGCCCGCATAGCGTTCTGGAAGAGCGATGTGGCTTACCGGCAGAGCTGGTGGCTGGGCGAACGGCAGAGGAGGAAAAGTCGGGGCGGCTGCCCGGGGTCCTCTGTCCAAGATGGTCAACCGCTCCAGCTGTTGTTGGATGTCTTCCAACCTGGACGACAATCGCACGAGGATCTCCTCGTGGTCTCTGACCCACTGACGAACCTCCAGGTCCGCCGTTTCTCCAGACAAAATCCCGCCCGCTGCACCTTGCTGCTCGTAGGTCCATTCATCTGTCATCATCACACACGGGAAGCAAGGCACGCACACACGCAGCTCCAACTAGGACACGTTTTAATCAGAACACGTAACGCAACAAAGCTGTAACTCACAATACAGACAGTGAACGGACAATTGTAAATGTACTGTTTATATTTACTGGTTTTTAACATCTCTTTCATTCAGGTGATCGATCTGAGGCAGAGTACACTTCCCCCTGTGTGTAAACTTTACATTTATAGCCTCATTGTACAAGACATGGATATGTTTTTGTTGTGGAAAAATTTACCCAAGGAACAAGTCAGAGGCACTTTTAGTCTAACAGAGAGTTTAATAATCACTGCAGTGAGGATTCCCCTCGCACTCTACCGAGAATACAAGAGGAAGCCCCGAATACATAAAAACAGAGGTTCTTATACACATTTTGGGCCGCAGGCCCACGTCCCCTTGACCTTCAAGACCCAGTAAGCCTTAAAGTTGCTTTGTCTAAGTCCCTTCTTAACTCTTTTCCCTTATCTGTTTACGTCTTTTGCACTAGCAAGAGACCTGTCTGGGACATTCTGTCCAATTTATCTTTCTGCCTTATGTCGAAAACAACAACACGATACAAAACATGATATACTAAATAAAGGTTAGAACAAATTTTGCCTCCACATTCCCCCCTTTTGATTATTTAATCAACCTTTAATCTAACTATAGCGAGGCAAAACATGGCAACACTAGATTTCTTTATTCATTACCAGTCCACACTTCAGTAACTTATTCAATTATTGATTGTTTTCTTCATTCGACATTTAAACATTAATCATTATTACTCACTTTTAAGATCAAATCAAAAGCACTAAATCATGTTAAGTCAACATCTCATAAAAATTTCAAAACTCCTCATCATCTTCATTGCTTGTAACATCATCAGGATTATGAATTAATCATTAATAATTTTTTCTCTTCATTGACAATTAGCACACAGAATCTGTTTCAGCTCGATCATGATTAACTATAACCAAAATCAAATCCAATTAATTAAATCCTTTTAGATCAAAATCATAATCCCATCAAATCAATTCAAATCATAACTGAATCACAGAAATGTAAGAAATGCAATGTTAAACATAAAAAGAGATTCAAAATTCTTCTTTGTTGACTTCATCACTCATTTATTTGGTCTGGAACCCAGTCTGGTCTTGGGTTCAGATCTGGAGATGGCATCCCATCTTCACCTGTCTTTGCGTACATTTTTCTTCCGTGTGTAACATTTGAAACTGTGCTTGTCAGGATATGATGAGCCATTGGACCATCATCATGCAACACTGCAGCAAACAAGGTGCACACAAACAAAGATACAAGAAAACAACAGCAATGGGCACCATCATAGTAGCAGATGCCAAAATGGTCCTATCGAAGTGCAGATTGAACTGTACCAGCTGTAATCCAGCTTTATGGAATAATAATAACATTTCCCATGTGGTCTGAAAACAGCATGAGCTGTTTAGCTTCTTTAGTTAAAATTAAGGTTATGGTCATTCTATTTTCTATGATGCCTTGTCTCACATTTTCCATTTGATCATTAATTAGTTCATTCATTCGCCAGTGTAACGATATGCAAGCGATATGCAAGTCCAGTTATCTTATTGAGTGCTGCGGTTGTACCACCCCCCAGGAAAAGTGAATGTACTAGCTTGCCTTGAAATGGATCATGGTTAAACTGCCCTGGAAATACAATTGCAGGGTAACAACAACCTCGCCATTTGACTCTGGTGATTATGTACAGGCTCTCAGGCCACACGCCCACATTACTACATCATTTGCCCATAGTGTTGTAAAAGGGCATTTAAACTGATGTTCCTGTCCCGAACTATCATAAACCGAGCAGCTGGACTGGGTTAGATCATCTACCCCTGTATTGTCTTTAAACCAATTGACATTATACTTTTACAGTCTGACCAACCTAATTCTGTTCCCCCATTCGCTCAGGCAGATAAGAGTCATATTTCAGCCAGGCCCTCCACGGTAGAGGGCTACAGTTAATCCCAACAACATTATTTTTCCAAAGAGCACACACGAGTCAGATTAACAGCAGGTGGAAGCTGATCTGTGTTCCTGACTATCTCTAACACAGTAATCATACTCAAAGTTGTCCAGTGTACCATACAAGTGCTGCACTCTGCACTGGGACCAGTATCATTTACAGTATCATTCCATTTTACCTTTGCATTATCGCAGTGATTTGGTCCTTCCCTTGTTTGCCACTGGTGCACTTCCTGCCACCATCTTTAGTAAGATGATAACGGTTACCATCAAAATATTTCAAACAGGTCAGGATTCTGTTGAGTGTTTGGGTGAGCCTTTGTCTTTCTTCACGGGTCTGTGCTCGGAGGGCAGGATATACCCGTTACGCCCTTGTCCCACTTCACAGAGACTCAGTCACACCCTTTACTCTGTCACCTGTTTTCACCCTCATGCGCTTACAGTGTAATACGTAGATCAACGTAGCTCTCTCTGCTTCACTGCGGTAGGTGTTGTCAGCAACAATTGAAACGTTCCCGTTCAACGCCTGGACTTCCAGTGCTTCCATCTGAACTCCTTTACCAGGATCGGGTCACCAGGTCTCAGGTCATGTAGAGGACCCTCTGCTCTTCTTGTCAACTATTCTTTAACCTGCTAGTGGACAGAGTGGAGAATAGCAAACAAAGAACAAAAATATTGCAACATTTCATCATCACAGTGTTGTTAAACTTTCTCCTGCTGCTTTACCTCCGGGCGGTCCCATGCCAAGGTTCATAGGTTTACCAAACAAAATTGCAAATGGGCTCAAATTCATTCTGGCTTGCCTGAGTTACTCTCTAGGCAAATTGAGCATGAATGGCAATATTATTATTATTATTTTTTCCTTCCCACAGCTGAGAATCCTTTAGTAAATCACTAAATTTCATATCCATCATCCCCCCTTTGACGCATAGTCTTTACTGTGCGTCAATTTACCAAAACGAGGAAAGAAATGACTCGGCAGGCATGGGAGGCCATTAGGCCCTCACCAGGTACCTTTGCCATAGCTGCTGCATTTGCAGACACTAATCTGTTTATGCCATCCATTCTGTTATGGCATCAAAGAATGCTGAGATCAAATTGGAATTGAGAATTTGGGAACTGTCAGATTTCAGTAATTTCCTGTGTCTCCACATAGCACCAAAATCATGTACCACTCCAAAAGCAGATCTGCAATCACTGTAGAGTAGTAGTAAATATCTTTAGCCAATTTACATGCTTCAGTCAAAGCTACAAATTCTTCTACTTGAGCAGACAGAACGAGGAAGGGTGCCGCTGTGGAGAGTGCCACTTTCGGAGCAAACTGCAAGGCCCACACAGTTTAGTCCTTTGTTATCTCTCGAGGCAGAACCATCTGCACAAGATTAGAGTTAGAGATGGGAGCTTCTTGTAAATCTGTTCCACTGCTGCCACACAGTCATGAGGTTCACTGTCTTCTGGTAATGGAAGAAAAGTGGAAGGGTTAAGGTTAGTGCAGTGTTTAATGGTGACACTTGGCATACATTATATTTCAAACATCTTGCAGCTGACAGGTGGGCTGCGCTGTGGTCCTGTAAGAGAAGAGAAACTGCATGTGGTACGAAAAGAGTTAAATCAGCATAGCCAACTAGATCTCTGGAGGCCTCTATGGTCTTCTCTGCTGCAGCTATGTTTTTCAAACAAACAGGCAGACTTGCTGCTGTCGTGGAAAACTGAAGTGTAATCCCAAGTCCGAAACATTTTCCAAGTCAAAAATCAAATTAGGTCAAAAAATCAAGCGAAGTCAGAGAGATGCAGCACAACCAATTTACTGAAGAGTATCAGCAGGCGTGGTCCAGTGGGAGCAGCTCCAAAAAAGCTCATCCCAACTTCAGACTTTAAATACATTTCAATCACGTTCAAATTTACATAAATTCATCCCATTAATAGTTTTCCACCAATAATATTCAATGCTGTCATGATTAAAACCTCAGTTCCCCCACCTTTGCCACCTCACCAACAATAGACAAAGGTCCTTTTACTGATGGCTCCCTGTCTTATCCACCACCAACATTTCAAGGTTTCTTCCCATCCAGGTTCCCAATTGTGAGTGCAGCAGCTCAATTA
>CM029382.1:15326206-15436206 GCA_017165825.1 Hepsetus odoe
CCTGATACATCATAAAGTAATTATTTGTCTCCTCAGTTAAAAAACAGCCTTTTTGTGGAACGACTGGATTCCAAAGATGACCATGTGATTGTTTATTTATCAATGGTGAGAGAAATGCAGTCTAACAATAGTTATTGTGTAGATTCATTTACATCAAAATATCAGCGATGAATTAATTTATTCAGTACTGAATTCTGAATTCTGGTAAGCTATACATAAAAATGTTGCCTAAAATCTTTTTGAATATTAATTATGATAGAAAAAAAAACTAAAATTTTATGAAAAGATATGATGGAGCCCTTTCTTACTTTAACTGGTATGTGTGTGTGTGTGTGTGTGTGTGTGTGTGTGTGTGTGTTTGTGTGTGTGTGTGTGTTTGTGTGTGTGTCACAGGTCCCTCAGAATATTCCTATAAGTTATCAGCTACATATTAAACAGGTGCTTCCAGTCAGGAAGCTGAAACCAGCTGTGATTAAAGTTTATGATTACTACCAAACAAGTAAGATTTACCTTCTAACACTGTGGGACTGTCTCACTATTACTTTAATACAATTATACTGTTTTTGTTAACTGTTTTCTTCCATTTCTTTCATTTAGGTGATCAGTCTGAGACGGAGTACTCTTCCCCATGTGTGTAAGGTTTCAGATCTGACACAGGAAAGACTCGAAACTGAAATGAAGGAACAAGGCTCTTGTTTGGTCTGTAATGAAATAAATTCACTTCAAACAATGAGCGTGTCTTGCACTCATGGGCTTTTAAATTTCCCTGTAGTTGATTTATTTCACTTTATTGATCTTGAGCTTTTTTCTTTTTGTTTGTTTTTTTACCTTGATAAGTATGTAACTTGATATTTTCACCCATCTGATTATAAAAAGAATATGTAATACCTTGCCTTTTGTTCATACATTCTCAATATTAAAAATATCTCCAACTATTAAGATGTGTATGCTTTATTTTCCTGTGCTATTAAAATATTTTTTAGATATTGGGCCAGTGATACAAGATGGTTGCACATTGACAGGTGAGCTGACAGCTGCACATCTACCTGTTGCTGTTTTCCATGACACGGTCATGGGCCATGGTCCATGGAGAAGCTGATGCTGGTTGGAGCACTGCAGCTGAAGGACATGCTTTTAGTATGGTTGTAAAAAAAAGTACATACATAAATAATGTATAAAAGCCTTTAGTGATACTGTTCAAAGCACAGTAAACTAACCCTATGGTTTGCTACAAAAACTGAAGACAAAACTCTTTAAATCAACATTCATGTGTGTCTCGAGTCAGAAATCAGAAAGCTTTCACTTGATTTCTGAACCTGATTACACATGATCTGACTGTTGATTTTTTTCTAGCCTGCTGGGGTGCAGTGATGCACTCAAAGACCAGAAGATGTTTTGGCACAAGGTAAATACATTTTTATGAAAAAAATGTATTTTGCCATTTGTGGTCTGTAATACTTTCACTTCTCTTTCACTTTCAGTTCATGTAATGATCCAGACTAAATATGGCAGAGACATCAGCTAGCAAGTGAAAGGTCCATTAGCTTCATTCTATGCTTACCTTGTGCTTTGTCATAATCTACAGTTAATGTCTTCATTTATTTTCCTTCGAGTTAGTCAACATGTGACTCACTCTGCTTTATCAATAGAGGGCCTTTGGTCTTTGAGAATGAAGTGGCATGCTGCTCATATGACTGAAGACTAAACCATTTCTGAATATATAAATAGTTGAGCTGCCAAGAACCTGCCTATTCCCGTCTGTAAACTAACACTCAAATGGTGTTTGGTCATCACACAGCGAATATGAACAATCAATCCTGAGCCTTCAATCCTTCATAACACATGATGCTTCTTTATTGCTGAGAATGCAGTAAACACATTTTGTAAGTAGGCCCAGTTTTATAGTTTAATCCTCACATTGTAAAATTAGCATCCTGAATTTAGCATCTTCTGAATTTATTTTGACAGAAGGTGGGAAACCTGTCTAGTGATTGAGTTTGTGTGGAGTGATACACAAGTTAGTATGGAGCTGCTATGGAGAAACAGTCATAAGAGACAAATTAAAGGGAAAACCTGAATCAATTTGTGGAGAAGCATAAAAAGTGCAAATAATATTGAGAACTAACTGTCCTTATATTTTAGATGGAGAGAAGGAGTGTTTACATGATTTCAAACACAAAAATCTGGCTGTAACCACAGGGACTAAAGTGACGTTTGAATTTACATCTAGGAGGAAGACATTCATATCCTATATTGTTATCACTAAAACTCATACTAAAACTAAAATGAATGATCATGATCATGAAACCTTATCATCCTTTCAGAATGAGAGTGCCCCATTGGTAGAAATTAAGAGTGGGTCAATAATTAACTACAGTCATCCATCATTACAATGGGTTCTGTAAAAACCTTTTAAACTTCAGACTCTTCATATTTATTCATACTCTATACTTTTACTGACGTTTTGAATTCCAAAGGATTTGTCAGGACTAACAAAAGAGAAAATTCCTGCACAATATTATAACAGGAAGCGATGGCTATTTGAAAAAAGTGAAAGTGACAACCCTTGTCATTGCGAGGTCACAGCACAGCAAGCGTGAACCACAATGAAATTGGACCTCTGTTTTTAACCCATGCACACAAACACCATGGGCAGCTATTGAAAGCGCCCAGGGAGCAGTGACGGGGACGGTACCTTGCTCAGGGGTACCTCAGGGCAACCTACTTGTGAGGGAATGTGAGGGAATCTTCAGATGCGGGGCCAACTCCCTAACCACTAGGCCACCGCTGCCCAGAGTATTTTCAGAACAATATTAAAAAAGGCCACACTCACAGTGTCATAGAACCTTCCTTTCAGCTTCGGCTGAGTGTAAAGTGATTTGTCTCTAGTTTGTTAATGATAAATGAGTTTAAAAAGTTAAAGTTATTTTTAAAGTATTTATAAGAGGTAGAGAATGTGCACCCTCCGAGAGGTGATGGCAACAGAGTTTTTATTCATTTAGTTAAAGATTAACAGCTTTTTACTTAATAAACACGTACATAAAATTCACATTTAAGTACTTCATGTTGAACTTTTTAATACACTGGCAACAACTGCTTCATGTGAGTGCAGAACACAGTATCCTCAATGTTATTTATCAAGCTTGTTGATGCAAAGACTCATTAATTCTTAAGTCACTACATTCTATCATACAGTATATCATCTACTGTAGGCATTTTCTGTAGGCAAACACATTTTTCCCAACCTGATGCTTTTATTTTATGTACATGTTTTTCCCAACTTTCCAAAAAAAGTAGAAGAAAATCAAAAATGTATCCTTTCGGATAATAAAATATTTCCTTCAGTCATTAATTATCTCAGATGTTTATCCTAAGTAAGGCACAGGTGGTGCTAGTGCCTATCCCAGGGTGCTGGGAGAAATGGCAGAGAAACACATTGCAGGGAAAACACGCAAACATACAACAATAAACACAGAAACACACTCACAGGCACACAGATGGGGAAATTGCATGCATGATTTCATGTTTTTGAACTGTGGGAGGAACCCTCATATAGATAGATAGATAGATAGATAGATAGATAGATAGATAGATAGATAGATGACAGAAGACCAGAGTGCTTTCTGGCTTTCTGCCCCTTCTCTGGAGGAAAAGAGTGGCTGGAGGAACACGGCCGGACTGAGAAAGCTGTGGAGGTATGGAGATAAATATGGAGGTAATGTTAATGAGGCGGTCCCTCCGTTTGCGCCCTTTCCTTACCGTCTCCTGCTCCCCACCAACCACAACGCTGGAAAACAACAGATGCTACCATGGTGTCATAGAAGGACCTAAGAAGATTCTTTTTCACCCCAGTCTATTACCAGCTCTTTTGTCTTGCTGGCATTAACATGCAGATGGTTTTGCATATTGTGTTGTGTTGTGTTGCATAGCTGCACACACCAGCTGACGAAATCACTGATGACCCCCCTGCTCATTCCCCTCCGACACCCGACCAACAATAGCGGTGTCATCCGAGAACTATATAGAACTGTATACTAAGTTGCTTTACCAGAATAATATTTTAGATTGTACCTAAAGTTGACTTTATGGACAAAAATTAAGTTAACAAATTAAGCTCAGTAAGGACTTTTTTCACTTGACAGGATGTGGGGCTCAAGATGGTGACTAATTTATCTGTTAGAGAATATCTATGTTTGACATACAATGGCAGAGGCTTTCATCCTAAAAAGTCGGGATTTCTTATTCATTAAATGTTATTCATTAATTGTTATAAATCATTCTTTTTTATAAGTTGGCTACGTCACATTCATTCAAATGTATTGCTTTGCATTCCTCGTAAAAACAATGGAATCTCCACATCTGACTCCTGTTAAATGATAAAAATGTATGAATGTCACTTTCTGAGTAATTAAACCTAAAGCTGTTTAGGGCCTGATATTTTTTGATTTTGTACCATAAGACAGACTTAAGGGAGAAACACCTAAAACTCCAACCTGAACTTATTAATGTCACTTTAAGCTGCTCTCTGCTCTGACTGTGCACACCTGTGCTCACTCGGGGGTCAGGTGTTCCTCATTGGGGGCTGGCTTTATAAGCCCCAATGACTGAGTGCTGTGATTTCTTATGTTTGCACGCTTCCTGGGTTCATAAAGTTTGTGTACAGGAGCTATTTGTATTTCTGCATGTTGCATGAAAGTATAGCAGATGAGCTAATTATTCATGTTTTGGAAAAATTCTCAGTGCGCTACAGTCCTGGGGAACCTGTGATTACAGTAATAAAACTTTCTGACATGGAAGAATCTAGACCTGTTGAAACAGTTTGCAAATTCTTTCCAGAAACTTGGATATGGCAACTTGCTGAAGTAGGGTAAGTGAGCAAGCATGGTTTTATTTATTGTTTTTGTTTTCAGTTTTTTAATTAGATTTTTTTTTAAAAATGACCTGACAGAAACTAATGAAGTTTAACAGGCAACAATAATTGTCTATGGACCAAGAGGTTGCACCTCCACCTCCAGTACCACTACCACCATTGGGTTTCTGAGCAAAACCCTTAAGCCCAAGTTTCTTCAGGAGGACTGTCCCTGTTTGGAAATGGAACTCCTAAATGCCTAAATTAAGTCAGCTAAATGCCATAAATGTATTCAGCTGTTTTCAAAAGATACACTGCCTGTTGCCTGTCCAAAAACAGTAGTCACACACTAACATTTTGTTGGATTGCCTTTAGTTTTGATTACAGCATGTATTTACTGTGGCATTGTTTTTATAAGCTTCTGCAATTAAAACATTTATTTCCATCCAGAGTTGCCTAAATGTTTCGACAAGATCTTGAGGAAATGATGGGACACTTGAACCGCTGTGCAAATTCAGCACATCCCAAAGATTCTCAATGGGGTTAAGGTCTGGACTCATCAGGGAAGAATAAATTAATTGATGGAATAACCTGGTTGTTTAGTATATTCAAGAAGTCAGCTGACCTTCATTCAAACGTTAAAAATGAAACCTTAAATTTGGGCTAACGGTGGCGGGGTGCGGGAAGGACACCAACGCAGAGTCAGGAGTTCGGAACACAGCTTTATTATCCATATCTACAACACCAAAAACAAAGGAACTGCAGTCTAAACCAAGTTAACAGAATTACAAAGTGTTTCCAAGACCACCATTCCATGTAGGCTTTTTTTATGTGAATAAATAAAGAAATTGTTTTTCTGTTGGAGACATACTGGGCTGTGCACTCAAGAATCTTGATGGATTCTTAAGGATGCCATATGGCTGTGGAGAACACAATATTGCTCTTCTCTCTGCCAATATATACATTCTCCATTACACTCAGCAGCTCACCACAGCCATCAGAGAGAGAGCTTCTGATTTCCTTAAGAGTGGTGAGAATTGATCTTCATGAAAAACCTATTTTCTTTGTAACCTTAGCGATAATGAAAAGTTTATAGTTGTCATTTGATGGTGTGAAATTCTTTCTTTTATCAAGGAGTTCTTAGATGGCTAAGTAGTTTTATTCTGGTTTCACAAGTTATTGTAGGTAGAGAGGTCAAGCAAGGCCCACTCACATTCTGTTCAATCACATGTTGTACCACTAGGTCATATTGTAGCGGTTGTGGCGTTCACTGAACTATTTCTGTATTACTCCTAAATTCAATAGACACCTCCACCACAATACACAGGACAAAACCTTCAGTGTTTTAATATGTACAAGTGCTCCCCAAACAGCATAGAATAAAACACAAAGTACATGTATTCAGTTCACCGGTATTGTCCAGTCTTGTAAAGGTGAGTCTGGGGATGGTTAGATGGCAAGCGGCTCACTCTTACTGCAAAGGTGATGGCGTAGGGGACGATAGATGGTAGAAGTAATCATGAGTTGAATTGAGTGTCCAAATAGTCCAACAGAGTTAATCCACAAACACTGAAGCCAAGCTCTGCCTGTCTTCTTTGTGAACACATATAATACACATGCCACAAAAGAGAGGATTTTTAACAAGAGACATGGAAACTTAGTTTCTCCCTCATACTCTTGGTAACTCTGGACGAACCCACAACCTTTGAATTATAAGTGTTATTCCCTCCTGGAGCATCAGGACCAACTACTGGACCTGGTGAGGAAAAATGTCGCCAAGGCACAGGCTAAACAGGCGAGGACGTATAATCGAGGATGTTCCTATCGTGTGTACCATCCCAAACAGTATGTATGGATTAGGACTCACCCTCTCTCCGACGCCGCCCGAGGTTATTCTGCCAAGTTGACTCCTAGGTGGGCGGGACCCGCTGAGATAGTAAAATAGCTAGGTCCAGTTAAGTATCGAGTGCGACGAGGGGAGAAGACCGACACGATAAATGTGGTGGACATAAAGCCGTTTTTAAGTCCTCCCCCGTGTGACCCAGCTGGGGGGTGGTATATGTGTCACAGCACATAATGCTGCCATAGCCGATGGCCATAAGGGAGGTCCCCCCCTAGGCTCAGCATGGTATTCCTCCAGAAAGCCAGAGGGAGCTCTAGCCCCATATTAATGCTGCAATTCCCCTTTAAGAGCTTACCTGATATAATCAGGTGACTAATTAACAAGGAGTGCAGCTTTTGGGGCAGTGTTTGGAAAGAGTTGTGAGATTAAAGCTTTGGAAAGAGAGTTTCTCCTTCATACTCTAAGTTTCCATGTCTCTTGTTAAAAATCCTTTCTTTTGTGGCATGTGTATCATATGCGTTCACAAAGAAGACTGGCAGAACTTCACAGTCTTCTGTGTTTGTGGATTAACTCCGTTGGACTATTTGGACACTCAATTCAACTCAGGATTACTTCTGCTATTCTTTCTATCATCCCCTACTCCTTCACCTTCGCCGTAAGACTGTTCTGCTTGCCATCTACCCATCTCTGGAATCACCTTTACAAGACTGGACAATACTGAATACGTGTACTTTGTGTTTTATTCTATGCTGTTTGGGGAGCACTTGTACATATTAAAACACTGAAGGTTTTGTGCTGCGCATTGTTGTGGAGACGGCGTCTGTTTGATTTTGGAGTAATACGGAAATCGTTCAGTGAATGCCACAACCGCCACACTATCTCACAAATGTCTTTATTTGCAGGTTAACTGCTTTTGTATTGAAGACTTTTGGCAAAGCACAACATTATATCTTTATTGATCCACAAAATATTGAAAGTGCAAAGGAATGGCTGGTAAGTAAGCAGAGAAAAGATGTTTTACAAAACAAGGGTGACTCTTCAACAACAGAATTAAGGTGTTTCTTTCAGACTTTGAATAAGTTAAATAACTGATCTGAATACTAAGTAACATTTCAGTGGCTTGCAGGGTGGTGTGAATGATGTAACCATGATGGCTTACATCACCGAATCATTGCTTGAATTAGGCCACACTGTCAAGGTGAGGAAACACATTAGCCTGAATATATAGATTATACACTTACATGGATATGTTTCCATATGGAAAAATGAAATTTGATTATTACAATATCATTTTGAGAATTTTAGACCTCAAATGATTATAATTCTAGTCTTTGAGATATATGGATTAATAAAGCAGAACATCCTATAAAAAGCACCACAGATGAAATGCCTGCTTTGAGGGTGTTGAAAGAGAGTTACTTGAGTCAGAATTAGTTGCATTGTGTCTTTGTTATAATCTATGAGGAAGTAAAGAACTATGGCAGCTTGCTGAAGGACATGTATGAAGGCACTTTGACAGTGATTAGGTCTGCAGTAGGAGTGACTGGTGTGATTACATCAAGGATCAGCACTGAGCCCTTTCTTGTTTGCAATGATGGACAGACTGACAGACAAGATTAAACAGGAGTTCCAATGGATTATGATCTTTGGGAAGTGACTTCCTGAAAAAATTGGTGGAGAAGACTGGTAGGAGAGTTCTGTGAAAAATGGAAAGCAGCAAGAATGAAGGGAAAGGTTAAATAGTTTGCCACAAATTTGACCCTTAGCCATACATGCTGGTATTACTAAAATGATGGAAAGACGTGGCAGGGTTTGAAATGTATTGGGAGTGAAGGATGGAAAGCATTAAACGTAAGTTTATAAGATGGACGGCCCAGGTTGGATAATTTGGGGGAAAAAAAGTTTGAGGATGGAGCTATCAGGCAGTAGAAGAGAGAAGCCAAGAAGGGGTTTATTAAGGGCTTATATTCAAACTACACAAGGAGTGCTATTCACCTTTGCATCATGTTATATCCTATAGAACTCTTCGCAAACATACATAAGCAGTTTCAGCCCTGCTTATCACTTAGCTAACACATAGCTCTGACATTAAAGTCCCACTAATTTCTGCTTTGTTTTCAGGATCCTGCTGTGAGTAAAGGGTTATTATGCTTTAACTCCTCTTTTAGTAACCTGACCAACGCCTACGCCACTGTCCTGCTGGCCTACACTTTCAGTCTGGCTGGAGAGCATGAGGCCCTAGAGCATCTGCTAAAGAAGCTGGATAGTGTTGCCGTTTCAGGAGGTGTGGAATGATTACAGTAAATGTAATAGTTATATCATGAAATATGGGGTGGTGGTGGAACTAGTGGTAGGATACTTGCCTACGGATCAAGAGGTCCCCGGTTCGAATCCCACCTCTAGCACTACCACCACTGGGTTCCTGAGCAAGACCCTTCCCCCTGAGTTGCTCCAGGGGGACTGTCCCTGTAATTAGGACATGTAAGTCGCTCTGGATAAGAGCGTCTGCTAAATGCCGTAAATGTAAATGAAATGTTGTTTAAAGATTAATGTTTTCAGCTCAGAGTGAAAATCTCTTTACAAGTTTATTTGCCCTTTTTCTTATCATTCTGTTTTTCAGTAACCTCAACCTCAATTTAGCACCAATAATATTTTACTGAGCAGTAGTAGTAGTTAAATTATGATCTCTCTCGATCTTGCCTTACTTAGTTTGAACTTATTCTTATTTCTTATTTTCCTTAAATTAAAGATGGCCATCTTCACTGGTCTCAGTCAGCTTTAAAGGACTCTATGTTCTGCTAGCTTTTCTCACTGCAGGTGAAGTTACTGCTGCTGAATTGGGCTACGCTAACAGAATCGTCAGCTGGCTGGTGAGACAACAGAATCCCTATGGAGGCTTCTCCTCCTCCTTCCAGGTACTGAATTAAAATCCAGACTTTTTAACCTTTTTGTTTCTAAGCACATATTGTAAGAAAGAGAAACTGTTTTTGGTTATGGATCCATAATTGCTGGCAGTTTTTCTGTCTGGATCAGGACACAGTGGTGGCCCTCCAGGCTCTGGCTCTGTACTCCACCAAAGTGTACAGCTCAGACGGCTCCAGCACAGTAACTGTACAGTCAGCAGATGAAGAGAGTCACAGCTTTGATGTGAACCAGAACAAGTTACTGTACCAGGAAAGAGCACTGCAGCATGTTCCTGGCAAACACACCATTTTAGTGCAGGGCTCCACCTGTGTGTCCGTGCTGGTCAGTGTGTATCTAGTGTTCTATATCGTTCCTGAATGTATTGTTAGACAAGGTGACTGCTAAATAAACAACTTGTGACAAGAAAAGATTTAGATATTTTCAAGACAGATACAATGTTCTTCCAGTCAGTAATTTTCATTAAAGGCATGCAATTAAGGCCTGGCTTTGTCAGGTGGCTGGATTAAACCCAAAGTGTAGGGTAAACTATATTGCAAGATTGTGCTTGAGCCTCCTTCAGGAAAACGCGGAGTAAAGCAGTTTCATTCAGGAAAACGCGGAGTAAAGCAGTTTCATTCAGGAAAACGCTGAGTAATTTGAGCAAGGGGTAATTTGTCAGTCATCTCGCTTTCAAAGTGGTGCCTTAAATTGTTCTTTTAAGTGAAGCATTTTTGTTTCTTGAAAATGGGTGGCACAGGTGCACCATGGGTAGTCCTGTCTACCCATATGTTCTTCCCACGTTTGCATGGGTTTTCTGGTCTCCCACCATCCAAAGACATATTTGTTAGATGGAGTGGAGATGCTGAATTGCCTGAATTCTTTTTCATTGAGGGGCAGCGGTGGCCTGGTGGTTAGGGTGTTGGCCACATGATCCGAGGATTGGGGGTTCGAAACCCTTCCCAATAGGTTGCCCTGAGGTACCATTGAGCAAGGTGCCATCCCCGTCCTGCTCCTCCCTGCGATGGGCTGGCGACCTGTCCAGGGTGTGTCCCCCGTCCAGGGTGTGTCCCCGTCCTCGCCCAGTGTGCTGGGTTGGACACCAGCACTCCCCCGTTTGGGACAAGCGGCAGGAAATGGATGGATGGTCTTTTTCATTGAAAGAAGTGGGTCATATCTTCTGCATGAGCAGAACGCATCACGCATCATGCGTTTGCTTATTTTCTGAACATCTTAAAGAAAATAGATTTGCCCCTGTCAATATTTCAAAGCGCTTTCAGAACATTATTTCATATTATTTAAAATTTTAAAAATGGTATCTGAAAGATTAAGATCCAGTTTGTTTTTGGACTGGTCCTATAATTGAATCGGTTTCCTCCTTGCAGATTGCCCTTTTCTACAATATCCCCACACCTGCTCTGGCCAGTACATTGACCGTTGAAGCTACATTGAGTGATGATGATAAATAAGAAATATATATATTCCTGTAGCAATAGTACTAAAATTACATGCCTAAATGTGATGCATGACTGTGTGAGCAGATATATTTTTAGTGTATGTGATCCTGCAGCACAGGGTGCAGTGAAAGTTAGCATGTTGTGAAAATGCCTGATATTGCCTGCCTTATCAGCAACCAATCATATCAGGAAAAAGATTACTTTTATAAAATGACTGTACATAGTGTAAACATTAAATAATTACATAAAATAACAGGTGGTCAGTAGAAACATTGTCACATTAAATTTCATTAAATAGTCACATAATGGGTGCAGTGGATTGACCTGTTGCCTCACAATGAGAAGGTTCTGGGTGTGATTCCCACATGGGACGGTCAGGGTCCTTTCTATGTGGAATTTGCATGTTCTCCCAATGTGTGTGAGTTTCTATAGGGAGCGCTGGTTTCCTCCCACTGTCCAAAGACATCAGGTGGATTGGATTGGCAACATGAAAACAAGTCCAGCAGAAAAAATGGAATTACACTCAAGTAATTAAATGTTACTGGAAAAAAAAAAATGCACACCAGAACAGCATGGCCTAGAAGAGGCTTGTGTGAAACCACATTATTATCGTCTGTGTTGTACTGTTATGATTCTTTGGCACAGACACAAAATGCAGCCTATGATGTTTTCAGCATTTCCTTTATTGTATATAGTACAATAATGGTTTAAGAAAAATATACTCTCTTCTTAAACGAATTAATGCAACATTCCTGCAATATGGATCTCCACTGCCTGTAACAGCCCAGCATCTGAGCTACTGTTCATCACACCTTACCATGATATGGTTAAATATGTATTACCTTAATTATGTCTAAAATAAAAAGCTTACATGAATTTATAATTGATTGTCTTTTTCAGATATAATGGGATTCTTAACACCACCAACATGGCAATAGTGGATTTAAAAATATTATCAGGGTTCACAGCAGATCCCAGAGCAGTAAGTAGTAGTGATTCATAAATAACTGCACTTGCGTGTGCGCACACACACACACACACACACACACACACACACACACACACACACACACACACACACATTCAAAATAATGTTCATTAAAATATCCACAGAAAATTAATCATGTAATCATTTCTTCTCAGTTAGAAGAAGAACCACTTGTGGAACGGGTGGATTCCAAAGATAACCATGTGATCGTGTATTTAAAGGAGGTGAGACAAATGCAGTTTAATTCTCCACAGTTACTGTATACATTCATGAACAAGAATACAGTTTGAATTCATTTGAGCATTAAATGTAAGAAATACTAATGCCTAGTGACTAATGACTAGTACACTTCCCCCTGTGTGTAAGCTTTTACATTTATAGCCTCATTGTACAAGACATGGAAATGTTTTCTGTGCTTCTTTACATGGTTTTATTGTATCTTTAAAATATAATGTTAAAGAGAAATATTTTTATCTTTTAAATATCTTTTAATCTAATAAAAATCCAATAAAACATTTGTTTGTTCACTGGTTTATAAAATGTAGAGGATGCATTTTTATAAATGGAAAGTGCTTTTTTTTTTTTTTTTTTTCCCTCCCCCATTTACTAAATTATATAACATGCTATTAAAAGCTCAGAAACCCCCTACAGTATTTTCACAGTAAGATAACCCTTGTCAAGGATCTGGAAGAAGAGATGGCATTTGATCAAATTTAGACCACAACAAACTTTTATTGCTCTTTGTCTATTATGAACACATAGGAGCATGTTGTAGTTTACAGCTGAGCACTGTTGTCCCTCTGCTTCTCTGTGTACTGTCAGCCACTTTTACTTCAATCTATGAGACACATCAAACATTTCACAATGACTGCTGACTATAACTGTTGTACTTGTGCTTTTAAATGCAGTCGTGGTCAATATAAATCAAATTCTTTGACACAAATGACACCAAGTAGAAACAAACAGATTTCAACAAAGTGATTTCAGTTAATATGAATATTTAAGGAGAAATTAGTGATTGCATAAATATTCACCCAAGTATAGTGCTGCCAGTAGTCTTATATTTGACACGTGACATGGAGATCATTTATGTGCAGTGAAAGCGTCTCAAGTAATAGTAGAATAAAGACACTTGTATCTGGAAGGGTCAGTCATTGGTTTGTCAGTATTTCTGGCTACAGTTACTCCTTAACATGCACGCCAGGCAACTCAGGGAAAATTATTTGAAGAGTATCAGTCAGCGAATGGATATAAAAATATTTCCAAATGTTTGAAAATACCCTGGGATCCATATATGTTATGTTTAATCTGTCTATACCAGGCTGGCCCCAAAATGGAGTAACCTGCAAGGAGGAGACTAGTAAGACAGTCCACTAAGACACCCTTGACTACTCTGAAGGAGTAAAGAGTCAGGAGCTGAGAGGAGAGAGACAGCTGTTGCTTGGGATCTTCACCAGTCAAATATGTGAGAGGGGCCAAAAGAAAGCCAATGATGAAGAAAGCTCACATTAAATCTTGACTAGAGTTTACCCAAAGGCATGTGAGAGACTCCAAGGTCAACTGGAAGAAATTCTCCACATCACCACAAAGACACCCTGGGGATGCTTTTCAGTATCAGGGCCTGGATGGCTTGTAAAGGTAGAGGGTAAAATGAATGCATTAAAATATCTGTAAATCACGGAGGACAATCTAATTCAGTCTGCAATATAACATCAGCAAGTTGTTGTGAAAAAGTATTTGAAGAAGGCACAGGTGTAAAGCACACACCAGCTTCTACCATGGACTTCTTTTTAGAGTCCATGAACAGATTCCCCTTAAAGCCCCATAAAAACAACAATCAACACATTCCTCCAACCAGGGCTATCCCAAGATGATCCAAAGCTGTGGGGACACACTGTTAAAAAAATAATAATAGCTATGGAGTTGCCTTAAAAAGAGGAGACAGTTAAAGATTAAGGGAAGGATCTGATGGTGTTAGTAAGTCATTGACTGAGGAAACAGCCCACAGCTTCTGAATCAAAGACAACTGTGTTCTCCATGTATGTTCCTGACTGGTACATGATATGTTTCTATATTTATTTTTTCTCACATCAGATTATTTGGGACAGACAATAAAAGTAAACTACAACTTACAAATTTAAAATGAGAACTTTTTTTTCAAAAAATATTTGCAGAAAAGTTTTACTTTAGTAGAATTTAAAATTGATAATTGAAGGAAGACTAATCCATTGTTATGGTTGGAAGCATTAGTGTTGCAGTCTCACAATATCAGTTTTTTTTTTTTTTTTTTTTTTTTTTTTTTTAGAAGTAAACATTTTATTTTTACTCATTCTAAGCATAAAATGTTCCCTTGAACTTGAACAGGTCATTGGTCATTGACCAATTGTTTTTTTTTTCTTTAGCAAACAGTGTAAATGGTCAGAGTTAGAGGGCAAGTTTGACATACTGAATCAAAACTTGCAGCATATCTGATACTGATCTGTAATCTTTCATTCTTCATTATAATCTTTAATTCATAATCTTTACATATTTACAGTATCTGTTCTTAAATCATGGAGGAATGGAATGGGGTGCAAAAATGTACAGAATGTCTGTCCAAAACAGACAGAAATAACACCCACATTAACAACAAAAAAGCAAGTGTCTCCCCATCCTGATTGTGGAACCTCTCCCATGATTTCTGCATTTTTACCTGCTGTCTCCTGTAAATTAGTGTCCACCTCAGCATTACTTTAAATTAGCTCCATATCATTTTAGGGACAAAATGTACAAAAAGTATTGTACATTTTATCTACATTTTATCTAATGTTTACTTGCGCTCATTTCCGCCCCCACTTGGGAACATAACAGTCCTGTTTTTCCAACCCCCGCAAAACGTGCAACTCCCGGGGCACCAACAAATACCTTCGCCCTGAGCCAAGCCTCTGAGGGGAGTCCAAGAACAAAAAATCCTTCATAAAACAGCCCCCTTATGGAGCACATGGCCAGGTCCACAAAACAAAACTACCTTTAAGGAAAAGGGGCCCCTTACCAGCCGCTGCTACGTCCAGGGCTATTGGCGGTGGTGAGGGGTATCCCAAAGTCTCCTTCCATTGTGGGACCCCATGGTCATAAGGGTAGCCTCTCCCACTTTTGTCAATGACAATCTCCAGAGGGGGACCAGATTTTTGATAGTTCTTAGCAAACCATTTTAACATAGGCATGCACTTATTCAATTCATACTCTTTTCCTGCCTACAAAACAAGGACTATCCATCTCCTGCTTGGATGTCAGACAAATGATCTTGTCCCTTTCTGCCCTGTGGCTCTCTGCCCCATGTACCTACAGGATTTATCTCATAGTGTCCAGATTCTCAGAGAAATAGTGACTTCTTAGCTTCCTTTCAATATTCAAACATTCAAAACGGTGCACAACCTGCCCTCCTCGAGCATGCTCTTTGGGAGTGTCTGCTGAAACCTTATGTAGCACTTCTCTAGTGTTGCCCTGTGATGTCCCATATCGCACACCGCTACCATCCATCACGATGAAGCCAAACTTGCTGTTAGACAATGCTGTGGGAGCCTTGGTGTAAAAGTTATTGCGGAGATAGAATGAGGTATTGATAAGGCTCAAGTTCAATGTTAATTCTCTTCTGTTTGCTCTCCTCATCCATCAGACTGTTCCTCCTCTCTTTAGGTGCTGCTCTGCCAAAGACTGCATGAGCTACTGTGAGCCCAAGCTCCCTTGCGAATAGGACGAAGACAGAGAGCTAAGCACAGAGGATTCCTTAAGGTTCAAAGAGGAAGACTCTTTCACACCGTTTGAGCTTGGCATCAAACCCCTGTCATCCTCGCTCTTCATGAAGAGACATGGTTTTGCAGCTCTGTGCACTTACTGGCCTCTCTCCGGGCTTTTTCCAGTTCAGCCTGCAGAGTGGCACTGTTGTCCTGCACCTGCTTTAGCTCTGTCCTGGTCCTATTCAGCCTTTCTTGCATAGTGGCCACTTTAGTCTCCAGCATCTCCTGTTCCTCTGTTCTCTTCAGCCATTCCCTCCAGACAACAATTGCAGCTTACGGATCCTTCCTCAGGACCTCACTCTGTTGCATGGGTTTACTGACATCACCTTTAATCTCACCATTCTCTTGAGCTAGAGCCTTTCTTTCCATTTCCATGGTTTTGATTTCACTCTGGCAAAGCGACAAGAGTCCTTTGGTCTCCTCAAGTTGAGAAAGCAGATTGGTGATCTTTTCCTCGTGTTTCAGTCTTTCGTTTGCGGCTGAGGTGATTACCTGCAAAGCAGAGGTCTCGCTCTCTGTCAGCAGTTGGTTAAGCCTTGTCAGCAACTCCTTCTGTTGAGTGAGCTGATCTGTTCATCTCTTTGGTGAATGTCTGTGAGAATTGCACTGTGCTTCACATCGGCCTGTCTGAATTTTTCTGATTCAGCCCTTAGGTTCTCCTGGGTACTGCCCAAGCTGTCAGTTAACCAAACAACCTCTTCATCTAGGTCCATACAGACTTTCTCACATTCTAGGTACCCTGCCTGTTTTTCCTCAGGTTCCCCATTTACTTTAGCCAGTTCTCCTGCAGCTGGTGATTCATTGTGTGGGGGGCAACATTGTCATCTTCCAACTTCTTACACTTTGCATTTAAAACTGGTTCTGTGCACAAATTACGTGACCCTTGGTAGTCTCAGCCTCCATTTTCTGGAGCTGTTCAGTAAAAACAATTTTGGCAGTTAGTGGTGCTGGGTTTGGGGGATGACTCCTTGATTCCGCTTTCCATGCTGTGAAGGGCCCTCTTAGCCAACCTCCCTTGCATGGCATAGGGGGCATTTTCTGCTGGCTTCCTGCTTTCCGTGTCATGGGCTGCCTTCTTTGCCGTCTTACCGCGCACCCTTCCCACATAGAATGACGCCGGACGCGTTCTCTGCCATCTGCCTGTGTTGATTCACGCAGAGCGTGTTCACCGCTGTCTGCCCGCTGTGATTCACACAGGGCACTTTTTCTGCCATCTCCCTGCATTGAACGGAGCAGGGCGCCTCCACTACCAACGTCCCGCTTTGAATGATGCAAAGGAAATTCTCCACCATCCTCCTGCTTTCCAGAGCGGGAGCAGGAGCGGGAAAAGACACGAGACTTAAAACATCTGGGAACCACCGTGTCCTCTCGCCTAGAGCGGCCAGCCTCTGCAGAAAGAAGTTGTACCAGTCTGCACCTAGCTCGGGCCCCAAGCTGTAGATAAGCGGGCTATCCGATGTCAGCCGTGTCAGACATGAGCTCCCTGGCTGTGGCCGTCGGTGTCCGTCACACCCACTCCTCACCCTCCAGTCACTCCAAGAGGTCCGTAGACACAACACACGCCGACACCCTCATCTTCCAGGTTTCAATGAGCTGCAACGTTTTCTTTATCATGGCTGCTCTCGTCCGCAGTATCTCTCTTCACACTCCTGACTAGCGATAGTTATTTGAAAATGTCTGAAAATATAGACATAACATCACTGTATATTAAAAAAACCTTAAAATCCAATGTAATCCAATAAGATTTAAGTTGCGTTCACACTTCATCTATAGAATGTGAGCTCTGAATTTTTCTGTATTATGTACTGATCAATAACAATTCAGGATGTTTTAATAATTTTTGGAAAGTAGTAAAAATAATCTTACAAGTGAGTAAAAGGTTAAACTTAGTTTTGCACAATAAGCCAATTATTTGACCTGATAAACTACTACATTTGGCCAACCTTTGTGGTTACACTATTAGTTTTCAATGTTTTCAAACTGTGTTGCTCAAAATGGTTAATTATTGATAAGATGATGTGTCCAAAGGTTTACAGACACCCTCCTGTTGCCTTTTAAAAAGACAGTGAGGATTTTTTAACCTGGAGTCAGTGAGCAGACCTCATCATGGCTGTCAGTGGGATTAAAGTACATGAAGGGCTACTGTTAGGCTGCTTCTTCCTCCTCTCGGTCTACGGACAGTCCTCAGGCCCGTGAGTAAGATTTACATGTTCACAGTAACTGTTCTAAAATCATGGAGGAATGGAGTGGGGCTCAGAATGTTCATTACATCTGTCCAAAACATACAGAACAGAGACAACACCCACATGTAGAGTAGAGTAGAGTAGAGTGATCTTTTATTATCCCACGAATGGGAAATTTGGGCGTTACAGGGCTCTTATAAAAAAGACAGGTGTACAGAAAGAAAGGAAAAAATTAGTAAGTGTCTCCTCATCCTGAATATGAAATCTGTCCATGATTTCTGCACCCATGTCCCATGATTTATCCACCTGTCCAACTATAAGGATTGGATCATTATAATTATACACAAAAAATTATCGGCTGCCCCTTACCCTCCATATCTGAAATATCCACATCTCATTGCCGCAAGAAAACTAAAGCCATCATTGCAGATTCTTCACATCCCGCCCATCATCTGTTTCAACTGATGCCTTCAGGCAGGCGCTACAGATCCATCAAGTCACACACAACTAGATTTAAAAAGTTTTTTTCCATGGGCCATTCGAACTCGAAACACTCAGTAACTCAATAGCGCACCCCATGCTCCAAACACCACCAACACACATGCACACAGCACTTTGAATCTGGTTAAAAATATCTGGTTTAAAATGTCTGTGTTTCTTGCTTTTATTGTGTTTTTTGCTTATATATATATATATATATATATATATATATATATATATAAAAATAAATGTGTGTGTATGCGTTTGCTTTTATTTATTTATTTTTTTTAATCTATTTTCTATCTATCTTTAACTCTATTAAAATAATGCATTGAAGTATGGGAACCATCCCCCCGATTTCGTTGTATATTGTACAATGACAAAGTCTATTTATTCATTCATGGATGCTGGATTATTGACACACTGAGCATGCAGGCCTGGGAATTTGTTTCAAACTACTGCTTTCTGTCTTCAGGTATTTCATGGTGACATTTCCTGCAGTGATCGAGTCTGGCTCTGAGGCTAAACTGTGTGTGAGTTTTCTGAAGCCTAATGAGATTCTGCAAATGACCATTTATCTGGATCACAACAACCAGAACACAGCACTTCTACAGGAGAGAGTGGAGGAAGAATTTCACCGCTGCTCTCAGTTTAAGGTCAGAAAAGACCAGAATTATGATAATAATTGTTTTCCAGGTATTATTAGTGTTTGATGTGCTTCAGTAATACAGCATGTGGTTTATCTGAACAGGCTCCACGGGTTGAGGGTCAGTCTGTTCAACACATCAGAGTAGAAGTGAAAGGTGAAAGTTTTCAGATGACTGAGAAAAGCAAAGTAATGTTTAAATCCTACAACTCACTGACATTCATTCAGACCGATAAACCAATCTACAACCCAGGCCAAACAGGTAATTCATCATTTCCACACTAACTTTCACCACTGCCAGTACACTGTTATAAGTTTTCCAGTATGTTACAGTCTAACCTCTACTTGCTACATTTGTACTTCGTGGTAAGTTAACATAAGCTATCCTTTTGATTCTGTTGACCTGAAACTTATTTAGGAAGTTCTTGCATTTTGCAGAAAGACCCGAAATCTGTTTTTTTTTTGTTGAAATGATAGGCTCTGCTAACTGACTTTTCTGAACAGCAGGTAGATGGATGGCTGAAAAGAAGTAACAGCTTTTCAATATGACAATTATTTACTGATGCCTGTAATATTTTTAACCTCTTCTAATACACTGTTGTAACAAGTATTCCAGCATTTTATTGCCTAATTCTGCAGCCTCTGCATCCACTGGCATCATTGACACTGAGTAACTGTAGATCCAAAAATGAATCCTGGGGCAAAACTACATTAAAGAAGTCTTCTTTTTCTTTCGGCTGCTCCCGTTTAGGGGTCACCACAGCGGATCAACTGTCTCCATTTCTTCCTGTATTTTGCATCTTCCTGCTTCAAATGACCACCTGTATGTCCTCTCTCACCCCATCCATAAACCTCCTCTTTGGTCTTCCTCTTCTTCTCTTTCCTGGCAGCTCCATCCTCAACATCCTCCTTCCAATATTTACATTTACAGCATTTAGCAGATGCTCTTATCCAGAGCGACTTACATGTCCTAATTACAGGGACAGTCCCCCTGGAGCAACTCAGTGTTAAGGGTCTTGCTCAGGGACCCAGTGGTGGTAGTGCCAGAGGTGGGATTCTCTTGATCCATAGGTCCATAGGCAAGTATCCTACCACTGGACCACTACCACCCAATATAATCCTCGTCTCTCCTCTGCACATGTCCAAACCAGCGAAACTTGCCTCTCTAACCTTCTCTCCAAGACGTCTAACCTGAGCTATCCCTCTAATATACTCATTTCTAATCCTGTCCATCCTCGTCACACCCAACAAAAATCTCAGCATCTTTAACTCTGACACCTCCAGCTCCACCTCCTGCCTATTCGTCAGTGCCACTGTCTCCAACCCATACAACATAGCTGGTCTCACTACTCTCCTGTAAACCTTCCCTTTTACTCTAGCTGGTAAGCGTCTGTCACAAATCACTCCAGCCACTCTTCTCCACCCATTCCAACCAGCCTGCACTCTCTTCTTCACCTCTCTTCCACACTCGCCGTTACACTGAACTGTTGATCCCAAGTATTTAAACTCCTCCACCTTTGTTACCTCCACTCCCTGCATCCTAACCACTCCACTTTCCTCCCTTTCATTCACACTCATGTATTCTGTCTTTGCCCTACTCACTTTCATTCTTCTCCTCTCCAGAGCATACCTCTATCTCTCCAGGTTCTCCTCAAGCTGCTCCCTACTCTCACTACAGATCACAATATCATCAGCAAACATCATCATCCACGGGGACTCCTGTCTAACCTCGTCTTTCAACCTGTCCACTACTATTGCAAACAAGAATGGGCTCAGTGCTGATCCTTCATGTAATCCAACCTCTACCTAAAATGCATCCATCACTCCCACTGCAGATCTCACCACTGTTACACTGCCATCATACATATCCTGAACTACTCTCACATACTTCTCTGTAACACCAGACTTCCTCATACAAAACCACAACTCCTCTCTAGGCACTCTGTCATATGCTTTCTCCAAATCCACAAAGGCACAATGCAGCTCCTTCTGACCTTCTCTGTACTTCTCCATCAACACCCTCAGAGCAAACATTGCATCTGTGGTGCTCTTTCTCGGCATAAAACCACCAATACTGCTGTTCACTGATCCTCACCTCTTTTCTTAACCTAGCTTCTACTACTCTTTCCCATCACAACAACCATCTGACCTTCAGCATTCCTCTCCTTGACACCATGCCTACCCATCACCTCCTCATCACCTCTGTTCCCTTCACCAACATAACCATCCAGAATTTTCCCTTCTCTTTCATCTTACAACCAACTTGTGGAGCATAAGCACTAACAACATTCATTATCACAGCTTCAAACTCATCACCCTCCCTGACACCCTCTTCACTTCCAAAACACTCTCCACATACTCTTCCTTCAGGATAACACCTACTCCATTCCTCCTTCTATCCACACCATGGTAGAACAGTTTAAACCCTCCTCCAATATACCTGGCCTTACTACCCTTCCATCTAGTCTCTTGCACACACAAAAGGTCAACCTTCCTTCTCTCCATCATATCAGCTAATTCTCTACCGTTACCAGTCATGCTGCCAACATTCAAAGTCCCTACCCTCACTTCCACTTTCCTCTCCTTCTTTCTCTCCTTCTCCCTCTGGACATGCCTTCCTCCTCCTCTTCTTCTTCTTCTTTTCCCAACAGTAGTCCAATCAAAACTGCATTAAAGAAGAGCAAATCAAATCTGACTTCACATTTACTATGCAAGCTTTCAGAGATAAGTTTTTTTTTTTTTTTTTCTGAAAGCTATCTCTAAAAAATTTTAGATTGAAGGTCCTTTTAGCAAACAAGATGGAGAAAAATAGAGAACAGAACTGAATACACACAGACTGCTAAAATCAGATGATCTGCCAAAGCTGAACCTGAAGTGACACATGAGGTTCATTGGGCAGCAACTTCCCTAAATGACATGTGTTTTAGTTAAACCCATCCATCCATTATCTGCCGCTTGTCCCAAACGGGGTCGCGGGGGAGTGCTGGCATCCAACCCTGCGCACACAGGGCAAGGACAGGGGACGCACCCTGGAGAGGTCGCCAGCCCATCGCAGGGAGGAGCGATACGGGGACGGCACCTTGCTCAAGGGTACCTCAGGGCAACCTATTGGGAAGGGGTTAAAACCCCCGATCCTCTGATCAAGTGGCCGACGCCCTAACCACTAGGCCACCACTGCCCTTTATTAGTTAAACCTAAATTAATAAACAACAACAAGACCAACACAAAACTCTCTTATTAAGGCTGTAGTTGGATAACTACTCACACTTTTTGGACATTTAGAACAATATGTGCTCAAGACTAAAAATTACTGACGAATAACAGCAATTTCTTCTTTTTAATGTTTGTTTTATCTCAGAAGGTTTTCTAAACACAAATGGCATATTTGGAAATTTGCTCTTTTAGTAGTTGTCTAGTGGGATCTTGTTTTATCTCACTTTAAATAGCTGTCCCCTGCTGCACATATGGGTTAAATACTGAGACTTTATTTTTTTGTGGTTCTCTGTGTGTTGGTCCGTCTTTCACAATGACAAGTTTTCACTTTCACTAATTATGTGTGATGATTTACTGTACAGCAAATATATAATAGGCAGGAAAAAGCTGCATTATATTCATTCAATGGCAAAAAAGCTGAATACACAAAAGTGCATAATGACATCTATTTATCATTCACAGTGAATTTCAGAGTTTTCACTATGGATTTGGATTTTGTGCCAATTAAACAAGAGGTAAGGGAAACATTGGAGCCCCATAAATTAATGATATTCTGATTAACCTCTTAGTGCAGCAAATCTGAGAGGTGCATTTAAACAGGTTCAAGATTTCTGAATAATTCCAGTATCATCAGCAGTATTTTTACTTAATCTGAAATCCCTCAACCATCCTCATAATGATAATGTGATGGTGAACAAAAACTTTGACCCAAAGACATTCTTCTTGTTTTTAATCTGTTAAATGGTTTGAGATATTTTGATACCTTTTATAAACAAAAAATGCCCAAAATAAACTGATGTTCAGTCTTTTCCTCTCTACAGTACAGCATGCTAACACTTGAGGTAAGATGGCTTTACACATGATTGAGTTACAATGAGATTCTGTTACTCTATTTGTACACATTTCATGAAAGATTTAGATTTTAAGATCTGGAGACCTTATTCAGTGCTTTTTATAATCTTACAATAAATTAACGCGCAACTCCAAACAGGATAATAATGGTAACAGGATTGGTCAGTGGACGAATGTGTCCTCGACAGGCCTGATACTGCAGCTTTCTCACAAGCTGAATCCTGAAGCTCGTGAGGGTCTGTATAAACTGAGGGCTAGTATTGGTGACAGGTTGACCACACATAACTTTAAGGTGAAGAAGTACGGTAAGTGAAAATTCAGGTAAAAATTTTATGCTTGAATAATCAACGTGAATTTATGGAATTAACTGAAGGTTTTACTCTTCAGTTTTGCCCCGATTTGAGGTTACAGTGAAAGCACCAGAAGTACAGAGTGTTGGAGAAAATGAGTTGAAGCTAGAGGTTTGTGGAAAGTAAGTGATAGTTTCAATTAAGTATCAATTTTTTATTATTATGTTTATTATTAGAATAAAACGTCGAGGTCCATAGACAGACCCAGAGTGATAGTGTGTTTAATGGGAGCGTGAGGGCCTCTGTTAGTGTCATGGTGGCGGGCAGCGGGAAGGACGTAATTGCTGAGCCAGAGATTCCTGAAGTACTTTTATTTAACATAGACACGAAACTGGAATACATCAGAAACAAAACCACCCATAACGACAACTGAAGTTTGAATGAATGAGCCGTGCTCTGTTTGGACTCACTGAGGCTTAAGTTGTCAGCCTCTATGTAGCACACCTGTGCCATTTGAGCCCAGGTGCGCTCGGTCAGAACAGAGTGCCCTCTACCGTGAACGAAACAAAAGTATAACAACCAAAGTCCTGGCAGGTAGAGACTGAAATGTTTAAATTCATCTTTTTGTCAGCAACATTGTCTCCAATCCATATAACATAGCTGGGCTCACTACCAACTTTTAAACCTTCCCCCCCTTTCACTCTTGCTAGTACTTATCTGTCTGTAAGCTCCTTTACTCTCACCAGCTCCTTGTATCCTATCCACTCTGCTATTCTCCCTTAGATTCAGGCTTAGAATATCATATCAGGCTTAGAACAAGTCTTCTTATTCCTACTGACATTCATTTCTCTCTTCTCTGCAACATATCAATGCCAAAACTGCTTTCAAGACATGCTTTCTCTATGGTCACATGTCATGGGTTGAGGGGATAATGTGAGTGTGCATAACAAGCAAACTGAAATTTATTAAGTTAAAACCAAAACATAGACAAGAAACATAAACAAAGAACCAAGGAAACAACATCCAGTTTACAGCCAAATGGACAACAACCAGCAAAGAACATGACAAACACAGAGGTTATAAATACATAACACCTGTGGAAAGGGAGGAGACAAACCACACCAACCTGGGCATTGACAGGAAATAGCCATAGACTAAAGCAAAACAAAAGCACATGGACAAACAAAATACAAAGACACTCAGTGAAGAGCAGACAGACAGGACAAAACAAAGGAAATATGCAGCTCTTTTTGAACCTCAGAACAGCTTTGCATCTGTAGTGCTCTTTCTTGTCATGAGACCATAATTATACACTCTTCATCACCTCTCTTCATAACCTAGCGTCCATAACTTAATGCTGTGGCCAATTAAGTTGGTCTATAGTTACCACCTGTTAACCTGTCACCCTTATTCTCAATAATCTGTACCAGTGCAGCACTTCTGCTCGGCTCAGGCTTCAGTGGGAAACATTTCTGAGAAATGTTTGCAGCCAAAAAAGAAAAGAGAAAGCACTTCAGTGACACACAAGCAAAAATGACAAATACAGGGACAGAGACGTGCACAAAACTGGGAAAAAAAATATTCAACAATAATAATAATTGCCTCCATATTTTCGCTGAATATCCACCTTGAAAGTAACAACATAAACATGTGATATATAAATGTAAAAAAGGTTTTTTTTTTTTTTTTTACCTGGAACTGTTTAAATATTGTCTCTGTGTTTTTTTTTTTTTGTTTTTTTTTGTTTTTTTTTAAGGTACACTTATGGGCAGCCTGTTCCTGGTAAAGCACTGGTGCAAATTTGCAGAAAATTTCGACAGCATTGGTATCAAGATGTGCTGATGGTTTCACCATGCCTCACTGAAATGGTAGAGGTGTGTGTCACTACATACGACAACCGTTTTACTTATTTCCAGATTAAATTATTCTAACTTTAAATGTATATATTTTCTTGTTTTTTTTTTCAAACCTAGATGAAAGCAAGTGGATGTGCATCTCTCTTATTCAACATGTCTGTTTTCCTCAATTCACAATTTGAGCCAAATTTCAGATATCAACTTGACACGACTGTTACATTTACTGAGGAAGGAACAGGTGAGCCGTGGCAGTCACTGGATTATTCTAACACAGACATGTATAGATGAGGATCTGCACAGTTTTAGCAGACTGGAAAAATGAGTTCCAATATGCATTTCATTGTTTTATCATTTTTATTACTATATTCATTGTGTGGTCGGTATAATTCTTCTTTACTTCATTTTTAGACATTTCCATGAAGAAATTGAAAAGTATACAGCTCACTTATGAAATTGGCAAAACTGAGTTTCTTGATTTACCAAAAAACTTTGAACGAGAAACAGCTATAGAGGGAAAGTTGAGTCTTTTATATTCACTATTTCTTTTCTGTTAATTTTAAACGAGGCAATCTGAAAAACAAACTTTCATTCACTGGTAAACAGATCAAAGTTACGAGTTTCACTGGAGCACCGATTCCTAACAAGAAAGTGTATCTTTTGGAAGGGCGAGGTTGGTCTGCAAAGCTACTTCTTAATCTCACTACAGATGATAATGGATTGGTCAGATTCACAGTTAATGCACCTGATCCCCCTGAAACACAGATAACGCTGCAGGTACAAGATGATGAATAAATATTTTGAGAGACTTTGTGCACACTGTCTTGTGCAAGTCTTTCATTCAAACAGTTTCCTGTTTCACTGTCATCTAGGCAAGTGTCTATCCAGAAACCCAATACAGAGGATATAACAAGCCCTTCTTTAAAAGTGATAGAAGACATATTTCACTCTTCCAACCTGCCTCTACTTACAGTCCAGTGTACAGTGAATTATCAATAGAAGACTTAGAGGATCCACTTAAGTGTGGTTCTGAAGTTTCCATAAATATTACATACAGATTTGTTGGAGAAACTGCTGAGAATTACAGCACTGATCTTATTTACACAGTGAGTACTTCCTGTATTATTGTAAAGTGAAAACTCTCATTTCATTTAACAGCTCAAAATGAAACAGTGGGCTGATATTTCTCATTTTTATGAATGTTGATTGATCCAGGTCTTATCTAAAGGAGTCATAGTCCATCATGGCTATGAGAAAGTTGAAGTGAAGGAATCCAAGGAGCTCATAGAGGGAAAAGTGTCTTTCACTCTATCCGTAGATCCTGAACTGGCTCCTGTAGTGCAGGTTCTGGTGTACTGTGTTCTGCCCAGTGAGAACATCGTCGCTGCCAGCAAGAATTTTAATGTGGAGAAATGTTTCAAACACAAGGTAATGTAGCTCATTTATTTCTTTATATTTTTGTTTCCATGTAATTTTATTATAACATTATTTACAAAAATCAGTTCATGTTGAGGGGCAGCGTTGGCTTAGTGCTTAGGGGTGTTGGCCGGAGGATCGGAGGTTCAAACCCCTTCCCAATGGGTTGCCCTGAGGTACTCTTGAGCAAGGTGCCATCCCCATCACGCTCCTCCCTGCGATGGGCTGGCGACCTGTCCAGGTTGCGTCCCCCGTCCTTCACCCTGTGTACGCTGGGTTGGACTCCAGCTCTCCCCCACGACCCCACTTGGGACAAGAGACAGAAAATGACTGACTGACTGTTCATGTTTTCTTGAGCAAAAGTTAAATCAGTATAAAAAGTTAAATCAGTATAAACTTGTTTCTATTATGGTCTACAGGTGTCACTGCAGTTTTCTCTCACTGAGGCAGTTCCTGGTGAGGAGAACACTCTCCAGCTCTCAGCTTTGCCTGGTTCACTGTGTGGCCTCAGTGCTGTGGATCAGAGTGTGTTCATTATGGAGCCAGGACGACGTCTAAATATTGACAAGGTGAAGCTCATAATGAATATTCAACCCATTAAAGTTTTGGTTTAAAATTACAATGTATGTAGACTTTTTTCATTTAAAAGAAAGTAACTACAATATAGGTACCTCAGGGCAACCTATTGGGAAGAGTTCGAACCCCCGATCCTCCGATCACGTGGCCAACGCCCTAACCACTAGGCCATCGCTGCCATTAGGGAGTACCCTCAGCACATTATGAAGATGGACGCATAATTTTGTCTAATATATATGTATATTTAAGCTTTGTTGGTAAAAACTACTTACTATAGAGCTTACTATAGAGCTATATACTAAAATATGAATAATTTATGCAGGTGTGGAAAAAATGCTGTAAACAAAGAATGCTTTCAAAAGTGGAAGTGTTAATCATTTATTTTCATCAATCAACAAAATGCAGTGAATGAACAAAAGAGAAATCTAAATCAAATCAGTATTTTGTGTGACCACCCTTTGCCTTCAAAACAGCATCAATTCTTCTAGGTACACTTGCACACTGTTTTTGAGGGAACTCGACTGGTAGGTGTCACAGTCTGTCGTGCCTGTGGTTCCGGCCGGGCACGACAGATGGCGCTGTGTTCTGACAGAGCACACCTGGGCTTGTAATTAAATTACATTGTCATTATATTAAATTGTTATGTTACAATTAAAAATTAGTTAAATTTTGGTAGCATCTACAGCATTTAGCTTATGCTCTTTTTCTGATTGACTTCCATTTTCAAATTACAGGGACGGTCCCCCTTGTGCAAATGGGGATTTTACTCAGGAACCCAGTGGTGATAGTGTTAGAGGTGGAATTTAACCTTTGACCACTTGGTTCATGGTTCCGTCTCCTACCGCTAGACCACCACCATTACAGTGAACTAAGACAGGAGGAACAGAGTAGAGTT
The DNA here is from genome assembly GCA_017165825.1 of Hepsetus odoe. Taxonomy (NCBI): domain Eukaryota; kingdom Metazoa; phylum Chordata; class Actinopteri; order Characiformes; family Hepsetidae; genus Hepsetus; species Hepsetus odoe. The sequence goes on from CM029382.1 coordinate 15,354,425, forward strand.
CACAAAGAGCTTTTCAGCTTATTATTAAAGACCTTTAATAACAAGAAGGCAAATTCTGCTTGTTTTAGGTCTTTGAGTCCTTGCCAGTGAAATCAGTTACAAGTTATACTTATGAAGTTGAAGATGAGCAGAAGTGTTTGCATGTAAGGCCACGACCAAATCCACAGAAAGACCAAGCTTACAATTCCCTAAAGGTAAATGAGTTTTAGTCTAATTCAATGTAGACATGGACATTTATGATATTAATTTATTTCAAGTATTATTTATACATTAAAGCATCTGTCAACTTGGTTGGAAAGGCTAAAAGCAATGGTTTCAGTTGCTTATCAAAGCAATATCTCCATTAACCAGAACAGTGCATTTCCGTTACATAACTTCCTATAGTAGTCCAAGTTCATTTCCAGCACAGCTGGAGTAACATGTTTGCATGTTGATGTAATATTAAACCAATTTTTTCAAACAAATAAGCATACATTATACTTGTGACTATATACTGAGTGTGTACTGAGTTCTGTTTGTTATCACTTGACAGAGTGTGGGGCTCAAGATGGTGACTAATCTAGAGATAAGCGGAGATTCTCGGTGTTGGAGCCTCAGAAGCATACAATTTCAAAATATTCATGAAAGTGGTAAAGATGTAAATTTATTACTTTTCTTATGCTGATTTTTTACAACTTGTAAATTGTACATAAAGAATGTGTAACTTAGGGGAATATTCTCATATTTCATGCATTTTAAGTAGAGTCAAGAACTGGTCTAGCAGCTTCTCCAGGACGGAGGTTTTTGAGGAAGCAAGATTCTGGACCTGTGGAAACAGTTCGCAAATTCTTCCCAGAGACTTGGATATGGCAGCTTGTTGAAGTAGGGTAAGTGAGTTATCATTACCACCTTGTGGTCTTTATTTTGTCAGTGTTTTGTTGAATTGTTAAAACAAAAACTGGAATGTGTTCTTGTTTTACATTTTAATATATCCTTGGCATTATTATAAGAAGAACCTTTTGCATACTGCTGTGAATTGTCTCAAAGCATGTTTACAATGTTATAATCTTTTGGGATATAAATGTAATGATTATGTAATATAAAAATATTAATGTCAGAACCTCAAAGCTGTATCAAATGCATCATTTCTCTAGTGATCTTCATTTATCCAATGTTTTTCACAGGGATTCTGGATCAGTACAAGTTCCTATCACTGTTCCTGACACCATCACCACATGGGAGATGGACTCTTTTTGTCTCTCCTCCAGTGGTCTGGGAATGGCTCCTCCTGCTCAGCTACTTGTCTTCCAGCCCTTCTTCCTGGAGCTCTTGCTGCCCTACTCCATCATCCGGGGAGAAGAGTTTGAGCTGAAGGCCACAGTGTTTAACTATCTCTCCAAGTGCATTATGGTACAGTGAGTTCAACATTGTCTGATTTCTTGAATCCCTCATGATTTAACGTCCACAGTGAGCTGATCTCATGTTTTTCCACTGACAGGTTAAAGTGACTCCAGCTCCTTCCTCACTCTACACTCTGAAAGCCTCCCCTGATGGCCAGTATTCATCCTGTCTGTGTGCAAATGGTAGAAAGACCTTCACATGGACTCTTATCCCTTCTGTGCTTGGTGAGTCCTAAAACCTCTCAGGTTAAGAGTTAGTCTCACATTTCTGTAGTATTGTTCTGAGTGCTGATGAACTTCTCTCTGGATATTTCAGGGGTCTTGAATGTGACCGTCAGTGCTGAGGCAGAACAGTCACAGACCGTGTGTGACAATGAGATTGTGAGTGTTCCTGAAAGAGGCCGCATTGACACAGTCACAAAAAGCCTGTTTGTACAGGTAAGCTGTTTAAAAAAAACATCTTTAGAATCTACAAATTTAAGGTTTTTCTTACTCCTCATAAGATGAAATCATAATGTTTTCTCACATAGGCTGAAGGAACTGAAAAAACCAGGAGCCAGAGTTGGCTGCTGTGTCCACAGGGTCAGTTCTGCATATTTAAATGCTTGGATTTAAATCCTTTTTATGGCCAATTTGATGTATATGTAATCTTTATTTATGTAGTGCACATGATGCTGAAATGCTCAGTAAAGACTGTTAAATCTGTGATTCACAGGAAACAGTGTTTCTGAGGAGATAGAACTGATTCTTCCTGAAGATGTAATAAAGGGATCAGCACGAGCTTCAGTTTCAGTACTTGGTAAAATTAATTGATTTATTACATATTTTACATGAACTGATTGACAGAAGCTATATTAATTAGGGTCAGGCTACCAAATATTAGAAGATAAAATGTGAGTTGAGTTTAGTTTGTAATCTTGTCTATATGTTTCCTGTATGTTTTGCCAGGATTGATGAAAGGATTTTGCTATATGAATGATCATTGTGTTTTTGTAGGAGACATACTGGGCCGTGCCCTAAAGAATCTTGATGGACTGTTGAGGATGCCGTACGGCTGTGGAGAACAAAACATTGCTCTCCTCTCCCCCAATATATACATTCTTCAGTACCTGGAGAACACTCAGCAGCTCACCACAGCCATCCGGGAGAGAGCTACTGATTTCCTTAAGAGCGGTGAGAACTGATCTTTGTGAAGAGCTTATTGTCATGGTGACACACAATTTCTGATTGGACTGAACTTACCAGGATGAAATGATGTGTTTTTACACAGGATATCAGAGACAACTGAACTACAAGCATTTCAGTGGTGCATACAGTACATTCGGCAGGGGAGAGGGGAACACCTGGTGAGAACTTCATGGCAAACAGTAGAGTAGAGTAGGGTGATCTTTTATTATCCCACCAATGGGAAATTTGGGCGTTACAGGGCTCTTATAAAAGTGACAGGTGTACAGAAGAAGAAAAGAAAAAATATATTTAAAAAAATATAAGATATAGAGAAAGAAGTAGTACAGGAGAAAAAGTAGAGGAGCTATAAATAGATAAACAATAAATTATAAATTATCTATCTATCTATATATCTATCTTATATACACAAGAGTATTAATACGGTAATAAGTTTTGAATACATTATAAATATAAGTAAACAAGTAGCAAAAAATCTAAATATAAATGTAATAATAATAATAATAAATGTAATAATAAATAATAGCAGAGATTCCATACCGGATCGGTCGAGGCCGGGTTGCTGACACGCCATCAGTGCTGTTAGCTACAGGGTGCTGGTGAAATTGGACTGCACTGTTGGCCAAAGAAGAGAAGAGAAGAGGAGGAAGGCATGTCCAGGGAGAAGAGAGGAGAGTGGAAGTGAGGTAGGGACTTTGAGATGTTGGCAACATGACTGGTAAAGGTAGAGAATTAGCTGATATGATGGAAGAAGGAAGGTTGACATTTTATTATTGTGCAGAGACTAGATGGAAGGGTAGTAAGGCCAGGTGTATTGGAGGAGGTTTAAACTGTTCTACCATGGTGTGGATAGAAGGAGGAATGGGTAAAGTTATCCTGAAGAGGAAGGAGTATGTAAGAGTGTTTTGGGAAGTGAGGAGTGTCAGGGAGGTGATGAGTTTGAAGCTGGAAGTTGAAGGTGTGATAATGAATGTTGTTAATTACTTATGCTCCACAAGTTGGTTTGTAAGATGAAAGAGAAATTCTGGGTGGGTTAGATGAAGTGAGAGAGTGTACCCAGGGAGAAAGTGATGATTAGTGCAGATTTTAATGGTCATGTTGGTGAAGGGAACAGAGAGATGATGAGGAGGTAGTGGTAGGCATGGTGTCCAAGGAGGAGGGAATGCTGAAGAAGGTCAGATGGTTGTTGATTTGCAAAAAGGATGGAAATGGCTGTAGTTAATACTTATTTTAAGAAGGGAGGAGCACAGGTGGCGATATGAAGTGGAGGAAGATATACAGGTGGATTATATTCTTTGCAGGAAGATTCCAGTTTGAAACAGATCAGAGACTGCAAAGTAGTGACAGGGGAGTGTAGCTAAACAACGCTAGGATGGTGGTCTGTAAGATGACCTTGGAGGTCAAGAAGAGGAGGAAAGTGAGGGCAGAGTCAAGGATCAAGTGGTGGAAGCTGAAGGAGGAGGACTGCAAGATGGAATTCAGGCAGGAGTTAACACAGGCACTGGGAGGTGTCGAAGAGCTACCGGATTGCTGGGAAACTACTGCAGAAGTGATCGGGCAGACGGCTAGGAAATGTACCTGGAGTGACATCTGGAAGGAAGAAGGAAGAAGGAAACCTGGTGGTGGAACCAAGAAGTCAGGTGTATTCAAAGAAGAGAGGCAAAGACATGGGACATACAGAGATGAAGAGTAGACAGGTGTACAAGGAGATGAACCGCAGGGCGAAGAAAGCAGTGGTGAAGGCCAAAGATAAGGTGTTTGGTGAATTGTATGAGAGGTTGGACAGTAAAGAGGGAGAAAAGGACCTTTACCGATTGGCTAGACAGAGAGACAGATCTGGGAAAGATGTGCTACAGGTCAGGACGATTAAAGATAGAAATGGTAACGTACTCACAGGTGAACAGAGCGTGTTGAGCAGATGGAAGGAATACTTTGAGAGGCTGATGAATGAAGAAAATGAGAGAGAGAGAAGACTGGATGATGTGAGAAGAGTGAACCAGGAAGTGCAGCAAATAAACAAGATGGAAGTAAGGGCAGCGATGAGAGGATGAAGAATGGAAAGGCTGTTGGACCGGATGACATGCCAGTGGAAGCATGGGACATGTTCAGGGAGGTCAGCAGTTGAGTTTGACAGATTGTTTAACACAATCTTGGCAGAGTAATGCCTGAGGTGGAGGCAAAGTGTACTGGTACCGATCTTCAAGAATAAGGGTGATGCACAGAGGCTGTAGTAAATATAGAGGATAAAGTTGATCAGCCACACCATGATTGTATGGGAAAGAGTAGTGGAAGCTAGCATAAGAAAAGAGGTGCTGATTAGTGAGCAGCAGTATGGGTTTATGCCGAGAAAGAGCACCACAGATACAATGTTTACTCTGAAGGTGTTGATGGAGAAGTACAGAGAAGGTCTGAAGGAGTTGCATTGTGCAGCTGTGGATTTGGAGAAAGCATATGACAGGGTGCCTAGAGAGGAGTTGTGGTTTGTGAGAGTCTGGTGTTACAGAGAAGTATGTGAGTGGCGGTTCAGGATATGTATGATGGTAGTGTGACAGCGGTGACGTCTGCAGTGGAGTGACGGATGCGTTTAAAGTAGAGGTTGGATTACATCAAGGATCAGCACTGAGCCCGTTCTTGTTTACGATAATGGACAGGTTGACGGACAGTTTGAACAGGAGTCTCATTGGGCGATGATGTTTGCTGATGATATTGTGATCTGTAGTGAGAGTAGGGGGCAGCTTGAGGATAACCTGGAGAGATGGAGATATGCTCTGGAGAGGATAGGAATGAAAGTGAGTAGGGCAAAGACAGAATACATGAGTGTGAATGAAAAGGAGGAAAGTGGAGTGGTTAGGATGCAGGGAGTGGAGGTAACAAAGGTGGCGGAGTTTAAATACTTGGGTCAACAGTTCAGTGTAATGGCGAGTGTGGAAGAGAGGTGAAGAAGAAATTTTGAGCTGGTTGGAATGGGTGGAGAAGAGTGGCTGGAGTGATTTGTGACAGACAGTACCAGCTAGGATTTAGCCCTGCTAAGTTTTACCAGCTAGAGGAGAGGTTTACAGGACAGTAGTGAGACCAGCTATGTTGTATGGGTTGGAGACGGTGGCACTGACGAAAAGGCAGGGGGCGGAGCTGGAGGTGTCAGAGTTAAAGATGCTGAGATTTTCGTTAGGTGTGACGAGGTTGGACAGGATTAGAAATGAGTATATTAGAGGGACAGCTCAGGTTAGACGTTTTGGAGACAAAGTTAGAAGCGAGGTTGCGTTGGTTTGGACATGTCCAGAGGAGAGACGAGGATTATATTGGAAGGAGGATGTTGAAGATGGAGCTGCCAGGAAGAGGAGAAGAGGAGGGCAAGAAGGAGGTTTATGGACGTGGTGAGAGAGGACATGCAGGTGGTCAGGTTGAGCAGGAAGATGCAAAAGACAGGAAGAAATGGAGACAGTTGATCCGCTGTGGCGACCTAAGCAGGAGCAGCCGAAGAAAAGAGGGTAATCAACAAATAATAAAATGTAGTAATAATAATAATAATGATCGACTAATGATCGTGATGAATTTTGATACGCACCAACTGGCTAAGTCACTGATGACCCCTGTGTTCCTGCTCATTCCCCTCAACACCACGACCAACAATGGCGGTGTCGTCGGAGAACTTCTGCAGGTGACAGTTGTCCGTGTTGAATTTAAAGTCCACTGTGTACAATGTGAAGAGGAAGGGGGCGAGGACTGTTCCTTGTGGCGCTCCAGTGCTGCAGACCACCACCTCAGACACACAGTCCTGGAGTCTCACATACTGGGGTCTATTGGTGAGGTAGTCAATAATCACTTTCAGACATGTGATGTCCACCTGCTCCTCCAGCTTCCCCTCAGAACTGAAGGCCGGATCGTGTTGAAAGCACTGGAAAAGTCAAAGAACATGACTCTGACAGTGCTCTTGCTTTCTCAAGGTAGTGAGGCCCGATGCAGCAGGTAGATGACCGATCATCCCACCCCAGTGTGCGGCTGGTAAGCAAACTGCAGCGGGTCCAGGTCCCTCCTGACCAGTGGACGAAGGTGATGAAGGATGATCCTCTCCATAGCCTTCATCAGGTTAGAGGTGAGGGCAACAGGTCTGAAGTGGTTTGGCTCCTTGGGGTGTGACGTCTTGGGGACTGGAACGAGGCATGAGGTCTTCCACAGAATGAGGACATGTTCCAGGCTGAGGCTAAGGTTAAAGATGTAGGTGATAACCTCACAGAGTTGATCTGCACAGTCCCTCAACAGGCTGGAGCTGATGCTATCCGGACCTGTGACTTTCCTGTGCTTCAACTTCCTCAGCTGACACCGCACCTGGTCAGCTGTGATGGAGAGGCTGTTGTGTGGTGAGAGAGTGGGTGAAGGAAGGAGCAGTAGAGTCCTCAGGGGAAAGGAGGGGGAAGGAGAAGATAAGAGGGGATACGTGGCTGATATCCCTGGTGGGGTTGCAGAGAGGTGTGAAGGGAGGTGCCGTTGGGTTAGCAGGGGTGAGGGCACTGGCATGAGATGAGCTTTGGTGGTTGGGTGAGGGGCAGATTCCTGAGTCAAACCTGTTAAAGAAAAGGTTTTAAACTATTAGCCCAGTCCCGATCTCCAGACTCTCCTACTCACTGTGATCCTACCAGTAATGGTGTTCAGTCCTCTCCACACACCTCTGACGTGCTTTTGTCTGAGCTGCTCCTCAGCCTCTCCCTGTCATCGCCCCTCTCCTTATCTCTCTTTTCCCAGCTCCTTCCTGAGCTGTCCCCTCATTCACCTCTTTATCTCACAGTCTGAAGGCTCTTGACTTCTGCTTCAGCAGAGCTCTCAGATCGGGGGTCAATATGGTTTGTGTTGGAGTAACACCGTACTCTCTGGTCAGTACAGTGTTCTCCACACACAGGAAAGGTGATGTAGTCAGTTATGCAGACTGTTAGACTGTCGATCTCACTCTCCATGTGGGCTGCAAAGCGCCTCCCAGTCTGTGGTTTCAAAACAGTCCCTGAGTGCCATGCTAGACTCATCAGACCATCCTCTCACATACCTCGTAGTGGGGGGTTGATTGCATACAAGAGGTATGTATGAAGACAGATGGACTATGTTATGGTCTGAGTGTCCAAGTGGAGGGAGGGGTAATGCTCTGTATGCATCCTTAGCGTTTGCATACAGTAAGTCTAGTGTCCTGTTGTCCCAGGTGCAGCAGTCCACATTCTGGGTGAGAGTAGGCAAAGTGGAGGACAAGGAGACATGATTAAAATCACTAGAAATCAGGAGGAAAGCTTGGGGATCATACCATTTGAGACACAACTGTGTGTATTGTTTCTGAAGCTGCTGCTCGTCTGCCATCGTGAGGATGCCCGCAAACCAGTTGCTCCGCGATGACTTGCGAGAACTCGCGCGGCAGATAGTACGGTTGGATGCTAACGCTAACATCCACGTCCCGTGTGCAGCACTGCTCTTTAACGGAAATGTGCCCTTGGTTACACCATCTCTCGTTCACATACATCACAATCCCCCCGCCTTTCCTCTTACCGGTCTCCTTCTGTCTGGTCATCTCACCAGGTGGAATCCTGGAACAACAGCGAGAAGAGAGTCTGGTGGTGTGTCGTAAGGACTCCGTGAAGCACATCATGCTGACCTCCCTGGAGCCTGGTGAGCGCCGTTAGTTCATCGATCTTGTTAGGGAGAGATCTGACATGGCCCCGCATGATGACCCGAGGGTACCCCGATGGTTGTGCATCTCTTCCTCTCCCAGTGTTTCACCCAGCTCTGCAGCCCCGTCTCCTCCGCTGCAGTTCTCTGGAGGATCTCTGCTCTCTCGCTGGGCTGTATCGGCTGGTTGCTAAGCGCCAGCATGGTCAGGTGTAAACAATGAACATTGCCTGGTGTTCTCACGCGTGCAGGGATTAAACCGAAGTCCATTATCTGATTAAAAAAAAAAAGAAAAAAAAAAAAGTTAACAAAGTCTCCTCAGACTGCTGTACGCTGACAAAAGATTAGAAGAGGAAGTGAAAGAAGTAGTAAGTAAAGTAAAGAAAATAGATTAAATAAGTAAACATTACAGAAAGTGGTCAGAGCTCCTGTAACTGGTAAACACTCTCATGTGTTGCCATCTTGGAAGGAAAGAAACAGAAACTATTATCAAAAGGAAAAACAGCTGCTTCATGTGAAAAAAACTAATTGAAGATCTAGTCTAAAAGTGCTGTAAAGTGCTGTATTGTAATAAAGACTCTTGTACTAAGACATTTTGACCATGGACACTATTCTGACTTTATATCAGGTTAACTGCTTTTGTAATGAGGACCTTTATTAACCTGGCGTTACATCTATATTGACGAAAGCATCAACAGTGCAAAGGAATGGCTGATTAGTAAGCAGAGAGACCAAACGGCTGTTTCATGAGACAAGGCAGACTCTTCAACAACAGAATGAAGGTGTGTTTTTTAAACAGAGGCATAGAGCTGGCTAAATGGAATGAATTTGCTTCTGTTTGAAAGCGTCCTTCTCTTGCAGAATTGGTGTAAATGATGAGGTGACTATGACTGCCCATCCTGCATCATTGCTTGAACTTCAGACACACAGTCGAGGTGAGGACCACGATCAGATTGTAGAATTCAATGCAGCCAGAATCATTCTGATGAGAGAATGGGTGAAAATGAACTGTTTAATAGAAATAGTCCCATCCATCCATCCATTTTCTTCAACTTATCAGTGAGTCTGGCGGGCAGCAGCTCCAGCAGGGATGCCCAGACTTCCCCTCTCCGGCCACTTCTTCCCGGCTCGGGCGGATCCAAAGCGTTCCCAGGCCAGCCGAGACATAGTCTCTCCAGTATCACTAGGTGCCCCCTGAGTCTCTTTCCGGTGGGACGTGCCGAACACCTCACCAGGGAGGGCGTCCGGGGGCATCTGTCAGTGCGACCTCATCCTGACTCCTCTCGATCACGGAGGAACGGCTTTGCGAGCCTCCCAGATGGCTGAGGCTTCTCACCTATCTCACAAAAGGAGAGCCCAGACACCCTGCGGGAGAAACTCATTGAAGCGCTTGTATTGGCGATCTCGTTCTTTCGGTCCTACCACAGCTCGTGACCATGGGTGAAGTGGGAGGCGTAGATGCGACTGGTAAATTGAAACTTTGCCTTCTGGCTCAGCTCCTTTGCTACCATGATGGACCAGTGAGCTAGCATCACTGCAGAAGCTGCCCGATCCGCCTGTCGATCTCCCGCACCAGTTATGAACAGGATCGGTGACAAAGGGCAGCCCTGGCGGAGTCCAACCCTCACCGGGAACAGGTCCGACTTACTGCGGCAATGGGACCGGCTCTGACACACCGGTTGTACAGGGACGGACAATATAGCTGGGAATCCCGATGCCACTCACGGGTGCACCCCAGGAGCCCAGGGACACGGTCGAATACCTTCTCCAAGTCTGGCACATGTAAACTGGTTGGGCAAACTCCATGCACCCTCCAGGACCCTGCTAGGTGTAGAGCTGGTCCACTGTTCGAACCTGGGTGAAAACCACATTTGCTCCTCCTGGATCTGAGAGTTCGACTATCCGTGACCCTCCTTTCCAGAGACCCCTGAATAGACTTTCCCCAGGGAGCTTAGAAGTGTGATCCTACGATAATTGGGAACACCTCCGGTCCCCACTTTCTTAAAGAGAGGACCACCACCGGTTTGCCAATCCAGAGCACAGTCCCCGATGTCCATGCGATGTTGCAGAGGCATGTCAGCCATGACAGTCCTACAACATCCAGAGCCATGAGGAGCTCTGGGCGGATCTCATCACTCCCGGAGCCCTGCCGCAAGGAGCTTTTTGACCACCTTGGCAACCTACGACCCCAGAGATGGAAAGAGAGAAAAGTGAAAAAGTGAAAGTGACTACCCTTGTCATTGCAGTCACGGCACAGCACATGAACCACAGCAGAGTGGACCTCTGCATTTTACCCTTGCACACTCCGACCCGTGCAGCAGTGGGCAGCTGGTAAGCGCCCGGGGAGCAGTGATGGGGACGGTACCTTGCTCAAAAGGAGGTACCTCAGGGCAACCTATTGGGAAGGGGAGTTTGAACCCGATCCTCGATCATGTATTTAACGCCCTAACAGCTAGGCAGCTAGGCCACCGTTCTCCACCTCGATGTCCCCAGGCTCTGCTTCCTCCTCGGAAGGCATGTTGAGTGGGATTAAGGAGGAGTCTTGATACCCCCCACCGACCCCGCGTCACGGTCGAGAGTCAGCAGCGTACCATCCCCACTATACACTGTGTTGACCGTGCACTGCTTTCCCCTCCTGAGATGCCGGATGGTGGACCAGAATTTCCTCGAAGCCGTCTGGAAGTCCTTCTCCATGGCCTCTCCAAACTCCTCCCATGCCCGAGTTTTTGCCTCAGCAACCACCAGAGCCGCATTCCGCTTGGCCTGTCGGTACCTATCAGCTGCCTCCAGAGCCCCACTGGCCAAAGGCGGTGGGACTCCTTCTTCAGCTTGATGGCATCCCTCGCTGATGTCCTGCGGGTTCTAGAGGGTTGCCGTGACAGGCACCGACCACCTCCCGGCCACAGCTCCGGTCAGCCGCCTTGACAATGGAGGCGCGGAACAAGGTCCATTCAGACTCAATGTCCCCCACCTCCCCCGGGACGTGGTTAAAGCTTTGACGGAGGTGGGAGTTGAAGCTTGTCCTGACAGGGGATATGACGTTCCAGCAGACCCTCACGATGCGTTTGGGCCTACCAGGTCGGCGGCATCCTCCTGCAGTGTCACCACCAGGTGGTGGTGGTTCGACAGCTCCATCCCCTCTCTTTTGAGTGTCCAGGAGCAGCTGGGGCGCAGAATCGATGACACAACCACAAAGTCGATCGTAGACTGTGGCCTAGAAGGTGTCTAATTGCCAGGTGCACATGTGAATCTTATGCCTGAACCTTGGTGTTAGATTTATGGACAATCCGTGGCGAGCACAAAGAGATCCCAATAATAAAACACAGCTCAGTTTCAGGTCCGGAGGCCATTCCTCCCAATTACGCCCTTCCAGTGTCACTGTCATTACTGCGTGGTGTGTCCCCCAGCCAGGCTTGATGGAGTCACCAGAGGGGCGGCTCTCTAGCACCCCCTCAGAGACCCCAGAAAGTTGGGCCAGTCCAGAATGCTGTTTGGCGCATAAGCGCAGACAACACAGGACCCGTCCCCCGACCCGAGGAGAGCCGCCACCCTCTCATCTACCGGGGTAAACCCCAATGTACTGGCGCCAAGCCGTGGGCAATAAGTATGCCCACACCTGCTCGGCGCCTCTCACGTGCAACTCAGTGGAAAAGAGTCCAGCCTCTCAGGAGACTGGTTCCCGAGTCAGCTGTGCGTGGTGAGATCCAGCTATATCCTGGCTGGAACTGCTCAGCCTCGCGCTAGCTCAGCTCCTTCCACCAGAGAGGTGGCGTTCCACGTCCCTAGAGCCAGCTTCTGCAGCCGGTCCCGGACCGCCCAAGGCCCGTTTTTGACCACCTTCCAGCTCTAGCACCCGACCTCTTTGGTCCAGGCCTGGCTCCAGAGGGGAGGCCCGGTGACACGTCGGGCAGAGCGTCTTCCAGGATTTTGTCCATGGTCCTCTGAACGCTCTTTGGCTCCCTCTTCCCTCACCTAGGACCTGTTTGCCTTGGAGTGCCCCTACCAGGGCATAAAGCCCGGACAACATAGCTCCCCAGGATCATTTGGGACACGCAAACCCCTCCACCACGATAAGGTGGCGGTTCAAGGAGGGGAATAAAATAGTTAAAAATAATAATCTTTTATGACCTGTTTGTTCCTGAGCTTTTGAAAGTGACAACTGAATCACCAAATACATTTTAAGTAAAAATCTTGTGAACCAACTTATTGAGCATCATTTCAGTGTTCAGTTTTGCTCTTTGACTTTATATTAATGTCATGAGTCACAATCAATGTGTTTTCATCTAAACTTCAGTTTTCATTTTGTTTCAGGATCCTGTAGTAGTAAGGGTTATCCTGCTTAAGTCCTCTAGTAACCTGACCAACACCTGCCTCCACTGCCTGCTGTCTACGTTCAGTCTGGCTGGAAGTACGAGACTCGAAGAGCATCTGCTGAGAGTTTGGACAGTGTTGCCATTTCAGGAGGTGTGGAATGATTACATCTTAGTATTTATTTCAGTAACCTCAAATATATTTCAGCACCAATATAAAATAATATTACTGAATGTTAATAATGTCTATAAAGTTATGATTGCTCTCAATCTTAATTTTAACTTAATCTTATTTTTTATTTTCCTTTAATTACAGATGGCCGTCTTCATTGGTCTCAGTCAGCTTTAGAGGACTCTGAGTCCTTAGCGGTGGAGATCAGCTCCCTATGTTCTGCTAACTATTCTCTGCAGGTGAAGTTATTGCTGCTGAATTGGGCTACGCTAACAGAATCGTCAGATGGCTGGTGAGACAACAGAATCCCTATGGAGGCTTCTCCTCCACCCAGGTAATACATTCTGTTTAAGACCCCTCTTAACTTATCTTTCAGTTGTTATTAAGGCAGAGATCTGTTTCCTGTTATGTATTAGAAATGACTTGTATTTTTTTCTGGATCAGGACACAGTGGTGGCCCTCCAGGCTCTGGCTCTGTACTCCACCAAAGTGTACAGCTCAGACGGCTCCAACACAGTAACTGTACAGTCAGATAAAGAAGTCCACCTTTGATGTGAACCAGAACAACAAGTTACTGTACCAGGAAAAACCTGCAGCATGTTCCCGGCAAACACACCATTTTAGTGCAGGGCTCCTGTGTGTCCGTGCAGGTCAGTGTGTCTTCTGTGCATCTCATGTCTGCTGTTCAATAATGTTTCTGACTTTCTTGAGCTTTTTCTTTTACCAAATCCATCTGGCATTAATCAGACTTTAAAAATCAGAATTCCAAACTATGTAGCTTAAAGAGAACCATTTTTCCTCCATTTTTTTTTTCTTTCCATTTTTCTCCCTGTAGACAGCCCTTTTCTACAATATTCCCACACTCTTGAAAACCGTACCCTGAGCATCAGCACTAAGACCGAAGGGAACTGCACAAAATCCTTTGGACACACTTTATCCATCAACTTTACAGTCACGTAAGAATCTTCTTCTTCTTTTCTTTCGGCTGCTCCCGTTTAGGGGGTCGCCACAGCAGATCATCCGTGTCCATATTCCTGTGCTCTGCATCTTCCTGCTTCAACCCGACCACCTGCATGTCCTCTCTCACCATCCATAAACACTCCTCTTTGGTCTTCTCTTCTCCTCTTTCCTGTGACTCCATCCTCAACATCCTCTTCCAATATAATCATCGTCTCTCCTCTGCACATGGCAAACCAACGCAACCCTTCTCTAACCTTGTCTCCAAGACGTCTAACCTGAGCTGTCCCTCTAATATACTCATTTCTAATCCTGTCCAACCTCGTCACACCCAACGAAAATCTCAGCATCTTTAACTCTGACACCCCCAGCTCCGCCTCCTGCCTTTCTGTTCCGTCTCTAACCCATACAACATAGCTGGTCTCACTACTGTCCTGTAAACCTTCCTTTTACTCCCTGGCTAGTGCAGCGTCTGTCACAAATCACTCCAGCCACTCTTCTCCACCCATTCCAACCAGCCTGCACTCTCTTCTTCACCTCTCTTCCACATTCGCCATTACACTGAACTGTTGATCCCAAGTATTTAAACTCCTCCACCTTTGTTACCTCCACTCCCTGCATCCTAACCACTCCACTTTCCTCCCCTTTCATTTCTGCTCATGTGTTCTGTACTGCCCTCTCACTTTCATTCCTCTCCTCTCTAGAGCATATCTCCATCTCTCCAAGTTCTCTTAAGCTGCTCCCTACTCTCACTACAGATCACAATATCATCAGCAAACATCATGTCCATGAGACTCCTGTCTAACCTCGTCAAATCCAACCTGTCCATCATATTGCAAACAAGAATGGGCTCAGTGCTGATCCTTGATGTAATCCAACCTCTACTTACTAAATGCATCCATCACTCCCACTGCAGATCTCACCACTGTTACACTGCCCTCATACATATCTGAACTGCTCTCACATACTTCTCTGCCTAACCCTGTTGTTCTCATACAAAACCATAACCAAAACAAATCTCTAGGCACCCTGTCTTATGCTTTCTCCAAATCCACAAAGGCACAATACAGCGCCTTCTGACCTTCTCTGTCATGCCATCAACACCTCAGAGCAAACATTGCATCTGTGGTGCACTATCGGCATAAGCCATACACTGTTCACTAATCCTCACCTCTTTTCTTAACCAAACTTCCCTACTCTTTCATAGCACTTACCTTTGCACTTGCATGGTGTGTGATCAACTTTATCCCTCTATAGTTACTACAGCTCTGTGCATCACCCTTATTCTTGAAAAATGGTACCAGTACACTGTCTCCACTCCTCAGGCATCCTCTCACTTGCCAAGATTGTCTTAAACAATCTGGTCAGAAGCTCAACTGCCATCTCCCCTAAACATCTCCATGCTTCCACTGGTATGTCATCCGGCCCAACAGCCTTTCCATTCTTCATCCTCTTCATCACACCCTTACTTCCATCTTGTTTGTTGCTGCGCTTCCTAGTTCACTCTTCTCACATCATCAGTCTTCTCATCTCTCACATTTTCTTTGTTCATCAGCTATAAAGTATTCCTTCCATCTGCTCAACACGCTCTGTTTCACCTGTTAGTCGTTACCATTTCTATCTTTGTCGTCCTGACCTGTAGCACATCTCCAGATCTGTCTCTTACGTAATCGGTGAGTCCTTTCTCCTCTTTACTGTCCAACCTCTCCATACAATTCACCCAAACACCTTATCTTTGGCCTTCACCCTGCTTTCTTCGCCTGCAGTTCATCTCCCTTGTACATCTGTCCTACTTCCTTCATCTCTGTATGTCCCATGTCTTCTTTGCCTCCCTCTTCTTTTGAATACACTCCTGGACTTCTTGGTTCCACAACCCGGTTTCCTTATCTCTTCCTTCCGGATGTCACACCAAGTACATTTCTAGCCGTCTGCCTGATCACTTCTGCAGTAGTTTCCCAGCAACCCGGTGGCTCTTC
Organism: Hepsetus odoe; assembly: GCA_017165825.1. Lineage (NCBI taxonomy): Eukaryota > Metazoa > Chordata > Actinopteri > Characiformes > Hepsetidae > Hepsetus > Hepsetus odoe. Next base: position 15,370,047 of record CM029382.1, read on the forward strand.
AACACCTCCCAGTGCCAGTGTTAACTCCTGCCTGAATTCCACCTTACAGTCCTCCTCCTTCAGCTTCCACCACTTGATCCTCGACTCTGCCTCCTTTCCTCCTCTTCTTGACCTCCAGGTCATCCTACAGACCACCATCCTATGCTGTTTAGCTACACTCTCCCCTGTCACTGCTTTGCAGTCTCTGATCTCTTTCAAACTGACCCTCCTGCAAAGAATATAATCCACCTGTGAGCATCTTCCTCCACTCTTATACGTCACCTGTGCTCCTCCCTCTTCTTACGAAATAGTGGCTAACTGCAGCCATTTCCATCCTTTTTGCAAAATCAACAACCATCTGACCTTCAGCATTCCTCTCCTTGACACCATGCCTACCCATCACCTTCTCATCACCTCTGTTCCCTTCACCAACATGACCATTAAAATCACTCAATCACCCTCTCTCTCCCTAGGTACACTCTATCTTCATCTGCTCACTCCAGAATTTTCCTTCTCTTTCCTCTTACAACCAACTGTGGAGCATAAACACTAACAACATTCATTATCACACCTTCAACTTCCAGCTTCAAACTCATCACCCTCCCTGACACCCTCTTTACTTCCAAAACACTCTCCACATACTCTTCCTTCAGGATAACACCTACTCCATTCCTCCTTCTATCCACACCATGGTAGAACAGGTTTAAACCCACCTCCAATACACCTGGCCCTTACTACCCTTCCATCTAGTCTCTTGCACACACAAAATGTCAGCCTTCCTTCTCTCCATCACATCAGCTAATTCTCTACCTTTACCAGTCATGCTGCCAACATTCAAAGTCCCTACCCTCACTTCCACTCTCCTCTCCTTCTTTCTCTCCTTCTCCCTCTGGACATGCCTTCCTCACTCTTCTTCTTCTTCTTTGGCCAACAGTAGTCCAATTTCTGGCCTATGACTAACAGCACTGATGCGGTCGTTGTTAACCAGACTCGACGATCCGTTATGGAAATTCTGTATCGTTGTCCCGCGTAGTGATTTGGCAAGTTTACGGATACCCTTCCTAGCGTAGCCTGTTACCGGGCAGGACCGGCACAAAGAAATACACTGGCTTCTGCATCCCTAGTGGCTGGGTTACAGTCACGTAAGAATACATTTCTGATTTAAATTCAAATTTGACATCTTAAAGGGCCCTTCATGTCACGGTGTGGTGTTGAGGGCTGGACACCAATGCAGAGCCGAGAGCGTCGTACTGGACTTTAATGATTGGCAACGTGCACAGAACTCAGACTAAACATAACCAACATAACAAATGTAAAACATAACCCGATGTAATCACGAATGCGCATACAGAATGACCAGCGCCCTGCTTTGATTCACTGGGGCTTATAACGCCAGCCCCCAATGAGGCACACCTGGCACCCAGGCCCAGGTGTGCACAATCAGAGCAGCGCGCCTTCTACTGGTGCAGGATCATGACACTTCATGTGAGCACAATAGTAAATAGTAAATTTATAACAGCGGTTACACTGTTACACTGTTATACTGTTATACTGTTGCTAAAATGGGGCTTTAGCCAAAATTTAAACTATGATCAGTTCAATCTTCAGGGAACAAATTTGGAATCTGAAATTTTCCTGCAATTGTTTTGTTTAGTTTTGATTAATTTTAGCAAATAAGTTTGTTCTGTTTATATATATTTTTAACAATGGATACAAATTTAAAGATGAACAAACTAATAGAAATGATGGAGAATAGAATAGAAAAGGATTGTACAATAAACTTTTTTTATTAAAATAATTTTCTTCTCCTGTATTGTTACCCTTTTTTAATATGAGGTTTTGTTCTGAAAATATCATCTTAAAACATTTAGATTGCAGTGACAGATAATATTTTTGTTACAGTGTATACAGTTTATATAGTAGTGCATTAAATAGATAATTAAATAACTAAACTATAGACTTCATTGATTTCTTTGATCTTTTTTTCCAGATATACTGGGTCTCTAAACAACACTAACATGGTCATAGTGGATTTAAAGATTTTATCAGGATTTGCAGCTGATCCCAGTACTGTAAGCCAGTGTTTTAATCAATTTTCTTTTAAAAATGATGTGTATGTGCGTGAGTGCATGTGTGTGTGAGAGCGGGTATGGAAAGAACAGCATACCTTCAGGATGTAGTTGTCACGCCCACCTCTGTACCCAGGCCAGGGGTGAGGTCCCCGTCCCCAGAATACTGACTGAGCTTTCACGCTCACCCTTAGTTAACAACCACTGATCACCAGCACCTGGATAACCACACACTAATAGCGTGCCAGTCCGACCCAGCATTGTCCGTTCACCGTCCTCCCTGACTGTTTGTACCGTGAGATACGGCTTTTGTTTTGTTTCAAGTTCTGATTAAAACGTACCCTAGTTGGAGCTGCGTGTGTGTGCCTTGCTTCCCGTGTGTGACGATGACAGTAGTCTTGTGGAGTCCATGACTAGATGGGTCAGACCTGTGCTGGGAGCACTAAGGGGGCCTACATAATATTTTGATGGTAGTTTTAATGTAGTGGCTAATATAACAATGCATACTTCATTAGTATTTACTCAATAACATTAAAGCCCCTGCATGTTATCGTGCAGCCTCCTTGCTATATACCTTTCTAAAACTTCTCAATGTGTCCTGATACATCATAAAGTAATTATTTGTCTCCTCAGTTAAAAAACAGCATTTTTGTGGAACGACTGGATTCCAAAGATGACCATGTGATCGTGTATTTATCAATGGTGAGAGAAATGCAGTTTAACAATCCAGTTATTGTGTAGATTCATTTACATCAAAATATCAGCGATGAATTCATTTATTCAGTACTGAATTTTGAATTCGCTTTTATTACATAAATCTGTTTTGAATTCTCTGTATAGCTCTGGTAAGCTATACATAGAAATATAAAAGTGTGTGTGTGTGTGTCACAGGTCCCTCAGAATATTCCTATAAGTTATCAGTTACATATTAAACAGGTGCTTCAGTCAGGAAGCTGAAACCAACTGTGATTAAAGTTTATGATTACTACCAAACAAGTAAGATTTACCTTCTAATAACACTGGGACTGTCTCACTATTACTTTAATACAATTACTGTTTTTGTTAACTATTTTCTTTCATTTAGGTAGTCAATTACAGAGACCCAGTACTCTTCTCCTTGTGTGTAAAGGTTTCCAGATCATTACAGAAAAGACTCAGAAACTGAAATGAAGGAATAAGGCTCTTGTTTGGTCTATAATTAAATAAATTCACTTGAAATGATGAGCATGTTTTGCTCTCACAGGCTTTTGAATTTCCCTGTAGTTGATTTATTTTACTTATTTGATCTTGAGCTCAGTGTGTTTTGTTTTTGTTTTTTTTTGTGTTTTTGTTTTTGTTCTCCTGATAAGTTTGCAGCTTGCCATTTTATGAGATATTTAGTACACCTTTTGTTCATACATTTCTCAGTTTTAAAAGATCACCAACTATTAAGTTGTGTAAGTCTTATTTTCCTGTACTATTAAAATATTTTTAGAAACACAAACATTTGCTTGAAAAAAAAAGTTTAATATCTCTTTGACTGAGACTGCATAGTGCACTCTGAACCAGTGATGCAAGGTGGTTGCATGGACAGGGCCATCAGCTGCTCCTATCTGCTCCTTTGTGCAAGGAGGAACAGGATGAGTTCTGCCAGAGTCCTACAAAGTGACCTCCAGCGGGCCACACTCAAGCATTAGAAAGTCTCTGACCAAACCATTAGAAACCGACTTCATGGGGGGGGGGGCCTGAGGGCCCGATGTCCTGTAGTTGGCCCTGCTCCTGCAGCACCATGAGTTGCATTATTAAACATTTTTATGTGGGGAATTAGTGTATATATATGTATACACATCAAAGGAAAAACGTTAGGCCTAAATTCAGTCTAACCCTTTAAATCCAATCTAAAGGAGAAAGTATTATCTTTATTTAAATTAGTGTTTTATTATCAGGGAAAATATGAAAACCACCATCATTGTATTAACATGCAAATACTACGTGTGTGTAGCAGGGTTGTGACTATTATTACTTTTTATAATCTAGGCAAAAAGTCACATGATCAAGGTGTGGATTATCCATCAGTGGTCTGACACATTATCACTTATCAACACAATCATCAGTTCCATCATCTCATACAAACATGTACTTCCCATCCTTAAAGTTCAGCTGCATTTTGTTGGTCTTGTAAGAATTTATTTTCTGCTGATAAAGGTTGAACACATACACAGAACCATGAACCAGTTTATTACATAAATCTGTCACAGTATATTCATTACAGGAGAAAAACAGGTCCATTACCAACTTCCTGTCAATCACAAAACTGTTTTTTAAATAGATAACAGATTCATTTAAACTTTCATACAAATAAGTAAGCACAGTAATATTGAGCTCCCAAAATATTTCTAGAAACATGGCCTTAACTTTAAGATTATTTGGAGTTTAACTGAAGTTGGTATTTAGACCATTTTAATCATCTGTGTAATCGTCTATTTGTTGCCATTAAAACAGCTTGTGTCTTTCTGTGACATTTATAGTGTCCTTACGTGCCTTAATGCATATTTAACGGATTTATCAAACTTCTCACAACATTTACATTCTGTATTTATTTCCTCTTGCGTGTTAATCTGTTTCATGGCTGTAGTCTTGACAAGTTGACCTCCTGGACTGCTGGACTACCCTTCCTCACAGTGGCCACACCTTTAGAAGTGATGTTCCTGACAGCATAAGGTCCTTGATGAACTCTTCCAAGAGTGTCTCCAGTGGAGCGAAGCTTGTGGGTTCAATTCCTTCACCAGTAGGTTGCCCTGAGATACCATTGAGCAAGGTACCGTCCCCGTCACTGCACCCCAGGTGCTTTCAATAGCTGCCCACTGCTGCACGGTGTTTGCATGGGTTAAATGCAGAGGCCAACCTTGCAATGACAGGGGTTGTCACTTTCACTTTAATATATATTACGCCACATAATATAATCCATCCAACCATCCATTTTCTTCTGCTTTATCCGAGGTCGGGTCGCGGGGGCAGCAGCTTCAGCAGGGATGCCCAGACTTCCCTCTCCCGGCCACTTCTTCCAGCTCCTCCGGGCGGATCCCAAGGCATTCCCAGGCCAGCCGAGACGCAGTCTCTCCAGCGTGTCCTGGGTCTTCCCCGAGGTCTCTTTCCGGTGGGCGTGCCCGGAACACCTCACCAGGGAGGCGTCCAGGAGGCATCCTAATCAGATGCCTGAGCCACCTCAACTGACTTCTTCAGCGGCTCTACTCTGTGCCCCTCACGGATGACTGAATTTCTCACCATATCTCTAAGGCCGTTTGTATTCGTGATGTTCTTTCGGTCACTACCCACAGCTCGTGACCATAGGTGAGGGTGGGAACGTAGATCGACTGGTAAATTGAGAGCTTTGCCTTTTGGCTCAGCTCCTTCTTCACCATGATGGACCGACGCAGAGCCAGCATCACTGTGGACACTGCCCCGATCCTCCTGTCGATCTCCCGCTCCATTCTACTCTCACTCGTGAACAAGATCCCGAGATACTTAAACTCCTCCACTTGGGGCAGGATCTCACTCCCAACCCTGAGAAGGCACTCCAACCTTTTCCGGCTGAGGACCATGGCCTCAGATTTGGAGGTACTGATTTTCATCCCAATTACTATGAATTATCAGCTACAAATTAAACAGGTGTTTCCAGTCAAGAACCTAAAACCTGCTGTGATGAAAGTTTATGATTACTACCAAACAAGTAAGATTTACCTTCTAAAAATATTTCTGACACTATTATTGTAAATGTACAGTTTATATTTACTGGTTTTTAACATCTCTTTCATTCAGGTGATTGATCTGAGGCAGAGTACACTTCCCCCTGTGTGTAAACTTTTACATTTATAGCCTCATTGTACAAGACATGGATATGCTTTCCGTGCTTCTTTACATGGTTTTATGTAAATGGGAAGTGCGTTTTTTTGTTTATTTTTTTGCTAAATTATATAACATGCTATTAACAGCTCAGAGACACCCCCCACAGTATTCTCACAGTAAGATAACCCATATCAAGGATCTGGAAGAAGAGATGGCATTTGATCAAATTTACAGAAGAGTAACAACAAACTTTTATTGCTCTTTGTCTATTATGAACACATAGGAGCACGTTGTAGTTTACAGTTGAGCACTGTTGTCCCTCTGCTTCTCTGTGTACTGTCAGCCACTTTTACTTCATTCAATGAGACACATCAAACATTTCACAATGACTGCTGACTATAACTGTTGTACTAATGCTTTTAAATGCAGTCATGGTCAATATAAATCAATTTCTTTGACACAAATGACATCAAAGCAGAAACAAACATATTTCAACAAAGTGATTTCAATTAATTAAGAATATATAAGAAGAAATTAGTGACTGCATAAATATTCACCCTAGTAAAGTGCTGGCAGTAGTCTTACATTTGACACGTGACGTGGAGATCATTTAAGTGCAGCGAAAGCATCTCAAGTAATAGTTGAATAAAAACACTTGTGTGTGGAAGGTTCAGTCATTGGTTAATCAGTATTTTTGGCTACATTTACTCCTAAAAATGCACTCCAAGTAACTCAGAGAAAAAGATATTGAAGAGTATCAGTCAGGGGATGGATATAAAAATATTTCCAAGTGTTTGAAAATACATTTAACTGGATCCCAGGGTATCATTAAGATATGTAAAATCTGTCTATACCAGGATGGCCCCAAAACTGAGTAACCTGCAAGGAGGAGACTAGTAAGAGAGTCCACTAAGACACCCTTGACTACTCTAAAGGAGTAAAAAGCCTCAGGAGCTGAGATGAGGAGATGAGAGAGACAGCTGCTGCTTGGGATTTTCACAAGTCAGATATGTAAGAGTAGCCAAAAGAAAGCCACTGATGAAGAAAGCTCACATTAAATCTTGACTAGAGTTTTCCCAAAGGCATGCGAGAGACTCCAAGGTCAACAGGGTGGTGGTCTCCCAAGGTGTCCCAAGATGGCGGCGCGGTAACACGCAGCGGCCGCTCTGGGGTCCAAACTTTGGTGCTAAAGTCTGTAAAAAGTCTTTCATCCGACTACTTTTCAACATAAGACTTGCACATGAGCGTCACATCTGTGAATGCTCTTAAATTTAACCGCCAAACACTGCTGGAGCTCAGGAATCAGTCAGGATTCAGTCTTCCAGCGACTCTCCGAACAACGCTACGGGAGCTCGGCGTGCTGAGAAGACCAGGCCTTCAGTCCCCGAGATCGCCTGCTGAACCTGGCCGACTGAGAGGACATCGGAAGCGGTGTGAGAGGAAACAGAAACGCGGCAAGCGTGCTGGGGTCCGGGCTCAGCTCAAGGCTAATGCTAGCCGACCGGCTGTCCCGTCCGTCCTCCTCGCCAATGTCCGCTCCCTGGATAATAAACTGGACTGTATACGACTCCAGCTGAACACCCAGCGTGAGTACAGAGACTGCTGTGTTTTTGTTTTTACGGAGACATGGCTCAGCGACAGCGTTCCGGACACCGCCATCCAACTCGCCGGACTCTCCGCGTTTCGTGCGGACAGAAACTCCGCTCTGTCCGGAAAGACCCGCGGAGGGGGGCTGTGTGTTTACGTAAACACACAATGGTGTACAAACGCTGTGCTGGTCTCAGTACACTGCTCAACACTGCTGGAGGTGATAACAGTCAGGTGTAGACCGTTTTATTTGCCCAGGGAGTTCTCTACAGTGTTTATTTCGGCGGTATACATCCCACCCAGCGCTAGTGCTAACAGCGCTAATGCTAACAGCGCGCTGGCTGAACTTTATGGAATTATCAGCGGACTCCAAAACTATCACCCAGACGGATTATTTATTGTTGCCGGAGATTTCAACCATGCAAATCTCAGGTCAGTTCTCCCTAAATTCCATCAACATGTGAACTTTGCGACGAGGGGGGAAAACACGCTGGACTGTGTTTACACAAACCTGGCCGGCGCGTACAGAGCGGAGCCCCGCCCCCACCTCGGACACTCAGACCACATCTCTGTGCTGCTGATCCCAGCGTACAGACCCATCGTCAGGCGCGTGAGACCCACCCTGAAGCAAGTAAAGACCTGGCCCACAGGAGCCATCTCTGCTCTTCAGGACTGCTTCGAACGCACCGACTGGGACATGTTTAGGGAGGCCGCAACCTACGGTGACTCCATCGACCTGGAGGAGTACACAGCTTCAGTGACTGGCTACATCAGCAAGTGCATTGAGGATGTTACTGTCTCCAAGTTCATCATAACACGACCCAACCAAAAGCCATGGATGACCGCGGAGCTGCGCAGACTCCTGAGAACCCGGGACAAGGCCTTCAAGTCAGGGGACGAGGCCGCCCTAAGAAAAGCGAGGGCAAACCTGTCTCGGGCCATCAGAGCGGCGAAACGAGCTCACGCAGAGAGAATCCATGGCCACTTCAAGAACACTGGTGACACACGGCGCATGTGGCAGGGCATCCAGGCCCTCACCAACTACAGGACATCTCCACCTGCCTGTGACGGTGACCCCTCCCTCCCAGATGCGCTGAACCACTTCTACGCACGGTTTGATGCAGCGAACGACACGAGAATGAGGAAGACCACCCCTCCTCCAAACGACCAGATTCTCCGTCTGACCACAGCCGAGGTGAGAAGATCTCTTCTCAGAGTCAACCCACGGAAAGCTGCCGGTCCAGACAATATTCAAGGTCGAGTGCTCAGAGGATGTGCAGAACAGCTGGCAGTTGTTCTCACTGACATCTTCAACACCTCTCTGAGCACCACTGTTGTTCCAAGGTGCTTCAAGACCACCAGCATCATTCCAGTGCCTAAGAAACCATCCATCTCCTGCCTCAACGACTATCGTCCTGTCGCACTCACACCCATCATCATGAAGTGCTTCGAGAAGCTGGTCATGAGGCACATCAAGTCCCAGATCCCCTCCTCACTAGACCCCCTGCAGTTTGCGTATCGTCCCAACCGTTCAACGGACGATGCAATCTCCACCACCCTCCATCTGGCCCTTTCTCACCTTGACAGAAAGGACAGTTACGTCAGAATGCTGTTCATTGACTACAGTTCAGCATTCAACACCATCATCCCTCAGCACCTGAGTGAGAAGCTGAGGCTGCTGGGCCTGAACACCTCCCTCTGTAACTGGATCCTGGACTTCCTGACTGGGAGACCCCAGTCAGTCAGGATCAGTAGCAGCACCTCCAACACCATCACACTGAGCACAGGAGCCCCCCAGGGCTGTGTGCTCAGCCCACTGCTGTTCACACTGTTGACCCACGACTGTGCAGCCAAGCACAGCTCGAACCACATCATCAAATTTGCTGATGATACAACCGTGGTGGGTCTGATCAGCGGTGGAGACGAGGCAGCTTACAGAGAGGAGATACAAGAGCTGACGGACTGGTGCAGAACCAACAACCTGTCTCTGAACGTCGACAAGACTAAAGAGATGGTTGTTGACTTCAGGAGATCACGTCGGGACCACACTCCACTTATCATCAACACCTCACCTGTGGAGTTGGTCCAGAGCACAAAGTTTCTTGGTGTTCACATCACCGACAACCTCACGTGGTCCCTCAACACCAGCTCCATCACAAAGAAAGCCCAGCAGCGCCTCTACTTCCTGCGCAGACTGAGAAAAGCCCATCTCCCACCTTCCATCCTCACCATCTTCTACAGAGGAACCATCGAGAGCATCCTGAGTGGCTGCATTACTGCCTGGTACGGGAATTGCAACGTCTTAGACCGCAAGTCCCTACAACAGGTAGTGAGAACAGCTGAGAAGATCATCGGGGTCTCTCTGCCCTCTGTACAGGACATTTTCACCGCTCGCTGCATCCGCAAAGCAACCAGCATTGTGGATGATCCCTCCCACCCTTCCCACACTCTCTTCTCCCTCCTGCCATCCGGGAAAAGGTTCCGCAGCATACGGGCCTCCACTTCCAGGATGGGAAATAGTTTCTTCCCCCTGGCCATCAGACTGTTGAACTCTGGAACCACCAATATCACGGACTCTTAAAACCCACCAATAGCTTGAACTCTTAAACGCACCACTTCACCCACCACTTCCTCCACTTTTCATTCTGTATTTATTTATTTATCTCGTGTTGCACTCTGCACTTTAAATACAGTAACACCGCTCCACCACACTGCTACACCATAATGTGCCTGGGCTGCTTTGTTCCACAACACTGCAGCCTTCCACGGATGAATGTATTGTCTGTCGTGCCGTCTGTTGTTGTCTGTCTTGTCCGCACTTGTTGCCCCGTGTTATGTCTTATGTTGTCTTGTGTTTGTCTTGTGTCTTGTGTTGTGTCTTGTCTTGTGTGTAGCACCAGGGTCCTGGAGGAACGTTATTTCGTTTCACTGTGTACTGTGTATATGGCTGAAATGACAATAAAATCCTACTTGACTTGACTTGACTTGTCTAGTGGTAGGTTACTTGCATATGGACCTATGGCTCAAGAAGTCCCAGGTACAAATCCCACCTCTGACACTACCACCACTGGGTCCCTGAGCAAGACCCTTAATATTCCATCCTAGCTCTCACAGGGTGAAGGACGGGGGACACACCCTGAACAGGTCGCCAGCCCATTGCAGGGAGGAGTGTGACAGGGACGGCACCTTGCTAGACGGCACCTTGTCTTTCGACATCAGGCCCAGGCGAACCAGCTAAGGTTGATCAGACCTCAGCCTGCGTCTCAGCAGCAGCCGCCCATAGATCAGTTCTCTTTATCCACAGCCACCTTGTGGCCTTTGCTGTGGCTTCGCTGTATAGAGGAGATCTGACCTTATCCTTTGCTGCCGACAGGGGCCCTCTCCAGCTTTGACAAAGGCAGTTCTTGTCTTTGGGCCAAGATGCTGTTTGTCAGGAATGATGGCGTTGCCTATATTTTCTGCGACCGCCTTCAGCACCTGGTCATGGAGCCAGCAGTAGCGACCTTCTGCAAGGGACTTTGGACAGCTACTCAGCAGGTGTTGTAAGGATCCCCTTCCAGAGCATAGCTGACATGCTGGTGTCTCACTCTTGCCCCACACATGGAGGTTGGCTGGGCTTGGTAAGGCATTATATACATTATAATTTTTTCTCACATCAGATTATTTTGGACAGATAATGAAAGTAAACTACAACACACAGTAATATTTTAAAATGAGAAAAAAACTTTTTTTCAAAAATATTTGCAGAGATTTTATTTTTAATAATTCTTAGCATGAGATGTTCTCTTGAACTCAAACAGGTCAGTTCCAAAAATTTTTTTTTTTTGAGCAAACAGTGTAAAGAGGAGTATTCTGGTAAATGGTCAGAGTTAGAGGGCAAGTTTGACATACTTAATCAAAACTTGCAGCATATCTGATATTGACCTATAATCTTTAATTCTTAATTATAATCTTTAATTAATAATCTTTATATATTTACAGTAACTGTTCTTAAATCATGGAGGAATGTAATGGGGTTCAAAAATTTACAGTATGTCTGTCCAAAACAGACAGAAACAACACCCACATTTACAACAAAAAAACAAGTGTCTCCCCATCCTGATTATGGAACCTCTCCCATGATTTCTGCATAATTATCTACCTGCTGTCTCCTATGTAAATTAGTGTCCACCTGAAAGCTACTTTAGTTTAGCTCCATATAATTTTAGGGAGATGTACAAAAAATAGGATTCATGGGGCATAATGATTGGATGATGGATTATTGACATAATTAATAACCAGGCCTGGCAGCTTATCTAATATTGACCTGTGCTTCAGCAGGCATGATAGATTTAAACCTGGTTGGGTTTGGTAATCTTAACATGAAGTTTCATTACAGCATTCAGAAAACCAATGACTTTGATACATGATATTTTAAAAATTAACATTTTAATACATTTTAAAAGATGTTTTGGCAAATATTTCAGGCTGTTTAAGAGTGTTTAGTTGGTGAATTGATAAAAGAGGCTTCCTCTTTGCTTGCAGGTAATGTTTCACACAATCAGTGAAAAAAAAAAACAAAACAAAACAGAAAAGCATTTATTAGAATTAAAAGAGTTAAGAGTTAAATGCAGAATGACGACATGCAAACATTGCTAGTAAGGTCTATATACATACTTGAAAATGTCTGAAAATCTAGACATAACACCACTGTATATTAAAAAACAGTAAAATCCAATTTATTTCATCATGTATAAGATTTAATTTGTGATCACACTTCACCTATAGAATGTGAGCTCTGAATGCTTCTGTCACAGGTGAGGTGTGTTTTGGGCACGGTAGAGGGCACTCTGTTCTGACTGAGCACACCTGAGCTCATGAAGGCACAGGTGCGCTTCATTAGGGCTGACTATTTAAGCCCCGATGAGTCAGAACAGAGCGTGGCTCATTCACATGGAATGGTGGTTTTTGTAGCATTTGGTAATCTGGGTAACTTGGTTTAGGCTGCAGTTCCTTGGTTTTAGTTAGAACTGCAGTCCTTTGATCTTGTTTTGTTAATATAGTTAATAAAGCTATGTTCCGAACTCCTGGCTCAGTGTTGGCGTCCTCCCCGCACCGCGCCACCATTACAGAAATGAGCTGCCAGCGCGTGAATGTCACGAGTCAGGAGTGTGATCACGAGAAGGTGTTGCAAATGAGGGCAGCCATGATCAAGAAGACATTGGAGCTTATTGAAATCTGGGAGACGAGGTTGCCAGCGTGCGTTGAGTCTGTGGAACTCCGTGAGGAATTGGAGGGCGAGGATTGGGTACGACGGATGCCGGCGGCCACCGCCGGGGAGCTCAAGAAAAGTCTGACGCGGCTGACGTCAGATATCCCGCTCATCAGCCGCCTGGGTCCCGAGATGGGTGCGGACTCGTTCGACTTCCTGCTGCAGAGGCTGGCTGCTTTAGCCACGAACACACAGCGGTGCCTGGACGTGTTGAGCCACATTTCTTTTCCCGCTCTGGAAAGCAGGAGGATGGCGGAGTTTTCTCCCTATGTCATTCAAAGCGGGACGTTGATAGTGGACGCGCCTGCACAGCTAATAGCGGCATTACGGTAAAGAATTCTGCATGCACAGCTAATAGTGGCATTATGGTAAAGAATTCTGCTTGCGCCGCTAATAGAAGAGTTACAGTAAACGCGGCGCTCTGCGCAGCTCAACGTGAAAATAAAGCGGTGCACACAGCCATCGTGAATAACAGCGAAACATTGGAAGTAAATGCTCCCTGCAACCTTAAACACGAGAGAAAGGCAGAGAAGGCCGCCTGCAACAAGAGAAGCAAGGCAGTGGCAAAGAAGGCCATTCCTGACACAGAGGGCAGGAGGACAGAGGAGACTGCTTCCTGCATCGTGCAACCGGGGAGGTCGACCAAGAAAGCCCTTTGCAGCAAGGAGAGCAGCATCAAGGAGTCGACCCCAAACCCAGCACTACTTACCCGTCTGCCAGGCAGAAAACAGAGAAGGAGCTCCAGGTTAGTGGGAAGCTTAGAATGACAGTTTGGATGCAGATGCAAATTGAACATGAGGCTGCAGTAACCATTCAGGCACAGGTAAGGAAGCATTTGAGCAGAAAGTACTACCTGAAGCAACTGTGGGCAGCCAGGACTGTTCAGCGATATTACAGAGCTAATAAGATGATGAAGCAAGAAATGAAGTCTTTGAAGGAGAAAAAGATGGCTGCTGTTGGTCTGCAAGCCGCATTCTGAGGGAGAATGCACAAGCAAAGATCTGTTTTCAAGAAGCAACGCTCGGCAGCAAGTGTTCTTCAGAGGAAGTTCAGAAGGTGGATGCTTGGACATCAACAAAGGCAGAGGTATCAGCTGTTCAGACATGCTGCAATTTGCTTGCAAAAGTCATTCAGAGGAAAGCAGGCAAGGGATCTGGCCAAACCGCTCAGAGCTGCAAGGACAATCCAATCTCACCTCGTAGATGAACAGATCAGCTGCATGAATGTTCAGATCACTGAACAGGAGGAGTTGCTGACAGAGCTCTACCAGCAGCTGACGGAGAAAGAAGCCTCAATGCTACAGGTGAATGCCTCAGTCACGAACGAAGGGTTGAACCACAAGGAAAGGATCACCTATCTGCTTCCTCAGCTGGAGAGGACCAAAGAACTTGTCCAGTTGCCAAGGGAGATTGAAACCATGGAAACAGAAAGAAAAGCTCTGGCTCAAGACAAAGGTATGCTTCACAGCAAGAGCAGTAAATTCAGAAAGGAGGGAGAAGTCTCCAGAATAAAGCTGCAAGTTGTGATGGTTGTCCAAAGAGAGAGGCTGGAGAGAACGGATGAACAGAGGGACCAAACTGTATGCCAGGCAACAAGGAGAGTTGAGACTCCAACCATTCAGGAGAAGCTGGAAGCTAAAGTAGCCACTATGGAAGAACAGCTGAATCAGACCAGGGCAGAGCTGAGACGGGTGCAGGACCACAACGTTGCTTTGCAGGCTGAACTGAGAAAAGCCCGAAGTGAGGCCAGTAAGCTCACCGAGCTGGAGAGGCAGGTCAGAGGTATGGAAGCAAACTTGGCGATCTTCGAATCTCGACTCACTCCACAGACACCAATGCATGCTGGGACCCTGGTGGTTAACACCAGAGCGGAGCAGCTGAAGAACAGTCTGATGGAGAAGCAGATAAAGATTCCAGAGGTTGAGCAGCTGCATTAGTACTCCCTACCTTCAGTTCACCCTCACAATTCAGCAGACTCAGAACAAGGTGGCTTGTGGAGGAGTCCATGTGGAACTTCTCGTAGTGGAACCAGGAGCTGGGATGCTGCCTCACTGAGCTCCAAGCAGCAGGGAAGTATGAGCAAGAAGAGGAAGGAGCCAAGAGACATCAGCAATGACCTGTCTCAGTTCAAGAAAGTGAACGACAGCTTCTGCACTGTAGATTCTGTGATGAGAGACGTGAAGAACAAGGATGGCAGGGGTTGGAAGCAGAGTTCGGACTATGTGAAAAAGACTTCCTCTTTGAACCTTGTAAAATCTGTGTTTAGTTCTCTTTCAGGTACTGTCAAGGCAAGGCATTCCACTGAGACCGATGATTCCTCTAGTGACTCCAGGGTTGAGTCCAGGCAACAGATAAAGAAGTGGACAGAACTTCTAGGATTCCCCTCTCCCCCGCCAGCAGCCCTTGACATGGCTGGTCAGAGGTCCCTTTTGTGTTGAAGCGTTTTATAGACCTGACCATAGTTCCCATAAAGAAACTTTGAAGAGTGTTTTTTTTTTGTTTTGTTCTTGGCCTCCCCCCAGAGGTTCAGCTGTGTTTTGGCGCTTCGGGATTCTGTCACGGGTGAGGTGTGTTTTGGGCACGGTAGAGGGCGCTCTATTCTGACTGAGCACACCTGAGCTCATGAAGGCACAGGTGTGCTTCATTGGGGCTGACTATTTAAGCCCCGATGAGTCAGAACAGAGCGCGGCTCATTTGTTAGGCTAAGCCTACATGGAATGGTGGTTTTGGTAGCATTTGGTAATCTGGGTAACTTGGTTTTAGTTAGAACTGCAGACCTTTGATCTTGTTTTGTTAATATAGTTAATAAAGCTATGTTCCGAACTCCTGGCTCAGCTTTGGCATCCTCCCCGCACCCCGCCACCGTTACAGCTTCTGTATTATGTACTGATCAATACCGATTCAGGATGTTTTTAGAATTTTTGGAAAGTAGTAAAAAATAATCTTACAAGTGAGTAAAAGGTTAAACTTAGTTTTGCACAATAAGTCAATTATGTGACCTGATAAACTACTACATTTGGCCAACTTTTGTGGTTACACTATTAGTTTTCAATGTTTGCAAACTGTGTTGCTCAAAATGGTTAATTATTGATAAGATGATGTGTCCAAAGGTTTACAGACACCCTCCTGTTGGCTAAACTCCTCCTGTTGCCTTTTAAAAAGACAGTGAGGATTTTTTTAACCTGGAGTCAGTGAGCAGTCCTCATCATGGCTGTCAGTGGTATTAAAGTACATGAAGGGCTACTGTTAGGCTGCTTCTTCCTTCTCTCGGTCTACGGACAGTCCTCAGGCCCGTGAGTAAGATTTACATATTTACAGTAACTGTTCTTAAATCATGGAGGAATGGAGTGGGGCACAAAATGTTCAATATATCTGTTCAAAACATACAGAACAGAGACAACACCCACATTTACAACAAATTAGCAAGTGTCTCCTCATTCTGAATATGAAATCTGTCCCATGATTTCTATACCCATGTCCCATGATCCACCTATAACGATTGGATGCTGGATTATTGACACACTCACCAAGAAGGCGTGGTAATTTTTTCCAAACTACTGCTTTCTGTTTGCAGGTATTTCATGGTGACATTTCCTGCAGTGATCGAGTCTGGCTCTGAGGCTAAACTTTGTCTGAGTCTCCTGCAGCCTAATGAGACTCTGCAAATGACCATTTATCTGGATCACAACAACCAGAACACAACACTTCTACAGGAGAGAGTGGAGGAAGAATTTCACCGCTGCTCTCATTTTAAGGTCAGAAAAGACCAGAATTATGATAATTATTTTCCAGGTATTATTAGTGTTTGATGTGCTTCAATAACACAGCATGTGATTTATCTGAACAGGCTCCACAGGTTGAGGGTCAGTCAGTTCAACACATCAGAGTAGAAGTGAAAGGTGAAAATTTTCAGATGACTGAGAAAAGCAAAGTGATGTTTAAATCCTACAACTCACTGACATTCATTCAGACCAATAAACCAATCTACAACCCAGGCCAAACAGGTAATTTCCACACTAACTTTCACCTCTGCCAGTACACTGTTATAAAAAGTATTCCAGTATATTTCAGTCTAACCTCTACTTACTACATTTGTACTTCATGGTAAGTTAACACAAGCAGTCCTTTAGATGCAGTGAAAAATGTGATCTGTTGACCTGAAAACTGTTTAGGAAGTCCTTGCATTTGGCAAAAAAAAAATCTGAAAAATCTGTGATTTTGCTGAAATGATAGGCTCTGCTAACTGACTTTTCTGAACAGCAGGTAGAGGCATTGCTGAAAAAGAAGTAACAGCTTTGCAATATGACACTTAATTAATGATGTTTGTAATATTTTTAACCTCTTCTAATACACTGTTGTAAAGAGTCTTCCAGCATTTTATTGCCTAATCCTGCAGCCTCTGCATCCACTGGCATCATCTACAGGTGGATACTGAGTCACCGTAGATCCAAAAACTAATCCTGGGGCAAAACTTGAGATGATGGAAATGAACCTGAAAACTAATACAATAGTAAAAATGCATTAAACAGGTCTTTTTGCGGCATTTGCAGCATTAACTGAATACACACAGACTGCTGAAATCAGATGATCTGCCAAAGCTGAACCTGAAGTGACACATGAGGTTCATTGGGCAGCAACTTCCCCAAATGAAATGTGTTTATTAGTTAAACCTAAATTAATAAACAACAAGACCAACACAAAACTCTTATTAAGGCTGTAGTTGGATAACTACTCACACTTTTTTTTTTTAAATTAATAATCCAAAAAGTTGTAAGAATCCATGATATTGTCACGATGTGGTGTTGTGGGAGGGACGCCAATGCAGAGCCAACAGCTTCATACTGGACTTTAATGACGGACAACGTGCACAGAACTCAAAACTAAAAATATTATACAAAAAAAGTGCAAAAAGTGAATAATCAGATAAGATAAGCACACAGAATGACCAGTGCCCTGCTCTGATTCGTTTGGGCTTATAATGCCAGCCCCCAATGAGGCACACCTGGCACCCAATGCCCAGGTGTGCACAATCAGAGCAGGGCGCCCTCTACTGGCACAGAACCATTACAGTACCCCTCCCCAGACCCTGCCTCCTCCGAAGCAGGACCCCCAAAAGGAGAGGGGTTACGCAAACATTCAACAAAAAGTCCAACTAAAGTCCAAACTAACACTCCGCTCTCACCGCGGTCTTCCTGGTGGTTTCAGCTGCAGCCCCTGAAACCGCGCTTTCTCTCTAGCTGTCTGGACTGGATGCAGCCCCTGAAGCCCCGCCTCCTCCGGCAGACTTGGACCTCGTCCCTCAAGCCCCGCCTCCTCCAGCGGACTTGGACCTTGTCCCTCAAGCCCCGCCTCCTCTGCGGTGAAAATGAAGGATGCCTTTGAAGTCCCACCTTGTGCTGATGAGTGAGCCGGCATCACAGCCCCACTTCTCCAGGGGCTAACGCAGGGCCCAGCTCCGCAGCTTCGCCCTCCTGGTTGCTGGAGCTGGAACTGGCACAACCTCGGCCAATCCCGGGAGGGGAGCGAACACCGCAAAACACCCTGGGCGTCGCTCAACCCCTATACTTCCAGCCCCCAGCACCCGGAAGGTCCGGTGGTTCTTCACAGGCACGGAGCTCTCGGCTCGCAACGTCCATTTGTGGTGGCTGGTCATTTCTGTCACGTTGTGGTGTTGTGGGCTGGACGCCAACGCAGAGCCGAGAGCTTCGTACTGGACTTGTACAGGATGGATAACCTGCACAGAACTCAAAACTAAACATATTAAACATAAGTGTAAAACGTAACAGGAATAATCACAAAGTAAGCATACAGAATGACCAGTGCCCTGCTCTGATTCGTTTGGGCTTATAACGCCAGCCCCAAATGAGGCACACCAGGCACCCGATGCCTAGGTGTGCACAATCGGAGCAGGGCACCCTCTACTGGTACAGAAGCGTTACAGACATTTAGAACCATATGTGCTCAAGACTTCTGACAAATAACAGCAATTTCTTATTTTTAATGTGTAATCGCAGAAGCTTTAGAAAAATATGAAATTTGTTCTTTTAGTAGTTGTCTAGTAAGTTTTATCTCACTTTAAATAGCTGCCCCCTGCTGCACATATTGGTTAAATACTGAGACTGTATTTTTTTGTGGTTCTCTGTGTGTTCTTCCGTGTTTCACAATGACAAGTTTTCACTTTCACTAATAATCTTTGGTAATTTACTGTACAGCAAATATATAATAGGCTGGAAAAAGCTGCATTGTATTAATTTAATGGAAAAAGCTGAATACACAAAAGTACATAATGACATCTATTTATCATTCACAGTGAATTTCAGAGTTTTCACTATGGATTTGGATTTTGTGCCAATTAAACAAGAGGTAAGGGAAACATTGGAGCCCCAAAAATTAATGATAATCTGATTAACCTCTTAGTGCAGCAAATCTGAGAGGTGCATTTAAACAGGTTGAAGATCGTATCTGAATAAATCCAGTCTCATCAGCAGTAATTTCACTTAATTGCTTCTGAAATCCCTCAACCATCCTCATAATGATATTGTAATATTGAACACACACTTTGACCCAAAGACATTCTTCTTGTTTTTAATGCGTTAAATGGTTTAGAGATATTTTGATACCTTTATAAACAAAATGCCCAGCATAAACTGATGTTCAGTCTTTTCCTCTCTACAGTACAGCATGCTAACACTTGAGGTAAGATGGCTTTACACATTATTTAGTTACAATGAGATTCTGTTACTCTATTTGTACATATTTCATGAAAGATTTAGATTTTAATATCTGGAGACCTTATTCAGTGCTTTCCTAATCTTACAATAAATTAACGTGCAACTCCAAACAGGATAATAATGGTAACAGGATCGGTCAGTGGACGAATGTTTCCTCGACAGGCCTGATACTGCAGCTTTCTCACAAGCTGAATCCTGAGGCTCGTGAGGGCCTGTATAAACTGAAGGCTAATATTGGTGACCGGTTGACCACACATAACTTTAAGGTGAAGAAGTATGGTAAGTGAAAATACAAGGACCTTCATTTTTTGCCTGATTGATCAACGTGAATGAATGTAACAAGAGGTTTTACTCTTGGCCTTCAGTTTTGCCCCGATTTGAGGTTACAGTGAAAGCACCAGAAGTACTGAGTGTTGGAGAAAATGAGGTGAAGCTAGAGGTTTGTGGAAAGTAAGTGATAGTTTCAATTAATTATCAATGTATTATTATTATTATTATTATTATTATTATTATTATTATAAAAAGTCGAGGTCCACAGAGGGATAGTGTGTTTAATGGGAGCAGGAGGGCCTCTTTTGTTAGAGACTGAAATGTTTAAATTCATCTTTTTGTCAGCAACATTGTCTCCAACCAATATAGCATAGCTGGGCTCACTACCAACTTTTAAACCTTCCCATTCACTCTTGCTAGTACTTATCTGTCACAAGTCAGTCCTGCCTCTCTTCCCCAACCACTCTACCTTGCACCATCTTCTTCAACTCTTTTCCACATTGCTGACCCAAAATATTTACTCTCTATTTACTTTACTCTCACCACCTCCCTGTATCCTATCCCCTCCGCTATTCTCCCTTACATTCAGGCTTATGTATTCTTATTCCTACTGACTTCATTTCTCTCTTGTCTGTAACATATCAATGCCACAACTCCCCTCTATGGTCACATGTCATGGGATAAGGGGATAATGTGAGTGTGAGTAACGAGCAAACTGAAATTTATTAAGAAAAACCAAAACATCCTTTAAAACATGAAACATAAACAAAAACCAGTTTACAGCCAAATGGACAGCAACCAGCAAAGAACATGACAAACACAGAGGTGGCTGTTATATTACCCAAAAATATATAAAATAAATAAATAACACCTGTGGAAAGGGAGGAGACAAACTACACCCACCTTGGCATTGACAGGAAATAGCCATAGACTAAAGCAAAACAAAGCACATGGACAAAATACAAAGACACTTAGTGAACAGAAGACAGACAGGACAACACAAAGGAAATATGCAGCTCTTTTTGAACCTCAGAACAGCTTTGCATCTGTAGTGCTCTTTCTTGTCATTAACCATAATTACACACTCTTCATCGCCTAACTTCATAACCTAGCGACCATAACTTAATCCTGTGGTACATTAAGTTGGTCTATAGTTGCTACCTGTTAACCTGTCACCCTTATTCTCAACAATCTGTACCAGTACAGCACTTTTGCTTGGCTCAGGCTTCAGTGAGAAACGTTTCTGTGAGAAATGTTAGCAGCCAAAAAAGAAAAGTGAAGAAAAAGCAGTAACTCACAGAAAAAATGACAAATATAGGGACAGAGACGTGCACAAAACTGGAAAAAAAAAATTTAACAGTAATAATAATTGCCTCCATATTTTAGCTGAATATCTACCCTGAATGTAAGAACATAAACATGTGATATATAGAAGGTTTTTTTTTTTTTTTTTTTTTTTTAACCTGGAACTATTTAAATATTGTCTCTATGGTTTTTTTTTTTTTTTTAAGGTACACTTATGGACAGCCTGTACCTGGTAAAGCACTGGTGCAAATTTGCAGAAAATTTCGACATTTGTATCAAGATATGCTGATGGTTTCACCATGCCTGACTGAAATGGTAGAGGTGTGTAGATCACTACATACGAAAACCGTTTTACTTATTTCCTGATTACATTATTCTAACATTAAACTTTATATATTTTCTTGGTTTTTTCAAACCTAGATGAAAGCAAGTGGATGTGCATCTCTCTTATTCAACATGTCTGTTTTCCTCAATTCACAATTTGAGCCAAATTTTAGAAATCAACTTGACACAACTATTACATTTACTGAGGAAGGAACAGGTGAGCCGTTGGCAGCCACTGGATGGATTATTCTAACACAGATAGGTATAGACAAGGATCTGCACAGTTTTAGCAGACTGGATGGAAAAATATGCATTTCATTGTTTTATCATTTTTATTACTATATTCATTGTGTGGTTGGTATAATTATTCATTACTTCATTTTTAGACATTTCTATGCAGAAATTGAAAAGTATACGGCTTACTTATGAAATTGGTAAAACTGAGTTTCTTGATTTACCAAAAAACTTTGAACGAGAAACCGCTATAGAGGGAAAGGTGAGTCTTTTAGATTCACTATTTATTTTTTGTTAATTTTAAACGAGGCAATTTGACAACTAACTTTCTTTCACTGGTAAACAGATCAAAGTTACGAGTTTCACTGGAGCCCCTATTCCTAACAAGAAAGTGTATCTTTTGAAAGGACAAAGATGGTCTGCAAAGCTACTTCTTAATCTCACTACAGATGATAATGGATTGGTCAGCTTCACAGTTAATCCACCTGATCCCCCTGAAAGACAGATTTCACTGCAGGTATGATATGAAATATTTTGAGAGACTTTGTGCAGACTGTCTTTCATTCAAATACTTTGTTGTTTCACTGTCGTCTAGGCAAGTGTCTATCCAGACGACCAATGCAGAGAACACAACAAGCCTTTCTTTAGAAGTGAAATAAGACGTATTGCACTCTTCCAACCTGCCACTCCTTACAGTCCAGTGTATAGTAAATTATCAATAGAGGACTTCAAGGATCCACTTAAGTGTGGTTCTGAAGTTTCCATAAATGTTAAGCACTATTTTGTTGGAGAAACTGCTGAGAATTACAGCACTGATCTTATTTACACAGTGAGTACTTCCTGTATTATTGTGAAGTGAAGACTCTCATTTCTTTTAACAGTTCAAAAAGAGACAGTAGGCTGATATTTCTCGTTTTTATGAATGTTGATTGATCCAGGTCTTATCTAAAGGAGTCATTGTCCATCATGGCTATGAGAAAGTTGAAGTGAAGGAATCCAAGGAGCACATAGAGGGAAAAGTGTCTTTCACTCTGTCTGTAGATTCTGAACTGGCTCCTATAGTGCAGGTCCTGGTGTACTGTGTTCTGCCCAGTGAGAACGTCATCGCTGCCAACAAGAATTTTAATGTGGAGAAATGTTTCAGACACAAGGTAATGTAGCACATTTATTTCTTCATATCTTTCTTTTCATGTCATATTATTATAACATTATTTGCAAAAAGCAGTTCATGTTCATCTTGAGCACTGTGAAAAAGTTAAATCGTATAAACTTGTTTCTATTTCGGTCTTCAGGTGTCACTGCAGTTTTCTCCCACTGAGGCAGTTCCTGGTGAGAAAAACACTCTCCAGCTCTCAGCTTTGCCTGGTTCACTGTGTGGCCTCAGTGCTGTGGATCAGAGTGTGTTCATTATGGAGCCAGGACAACGTCTAAATATTGACAAGGTGAAGCTCCTAATGAATATTCAACCCATATAAGAGTTTGGTTTAAAATCACAATGTATGTAGGCTTTTTTCATTTAAAAGAAAGTATCTACAATATAGATACTAAAAAGCCAAAACTTCATAGCCAGTCATACTTGAGTTATTTGTTCATGCGGACAGACAGGTTGTCAGGGTGGCGGGGTGTGGGGAGGACGTCAGCGCTGAGCCAGAGATCCAAGATATACTTTTATTAAACATAAACGTCGCCAAAACTGAACCACCCATAACATATGGCTTCTCCTATTTAATGAACTGCGCTCTGTTCTGACTCATTGGGGCTTAAGTAGTCAGCCCCAATGAAGCACACCTGTGCCTTCATGAGCTCAGGTGTGCTCCATCAGAACAGAGCGCCCTCTACCGTAAACCAAACATACCAAAGCCAGACATCAACAAAACATAATCAGATCCTGACATCAACATAATCAAACCCTGACATCACCCCTCTCCCAAAACGCCACTCCCGGGGCGCTCTCCAGACCCGGACCTTTGAGGTGCGGTTAACACAACATCACGCAGAAAGAGCCCCCTTGATGGGATACATGGCTGAGTCCATAAAGCAAAACAGCCCTCCTAGTGGGGCACATGGCTGAGTCCATAAAGCAAAACAGCCCTCCTGTTGGGGCACATGGCTGAGTCCATAAAGCAAAAACAGCCCTCCTAGTGGTGCACATCGCTGAGTCCATAAAGCAAAAACAGCCCTCCTAGTGGGGGACATGACCAGGTTTACAAAACAAAAACCAATGAGGGGCCCTGACCTGCCACAGCCACGTCCTTGGCTGCTGGCGGTGCCAAGGGCTACCCCAGAGCTTCCGTCCAAACACCTTGGCTAAACACAGAAGATTTTTCTTGGTTCAAAGAGGAAGGGTCTTTCACCCAGTTTGGCATCCACTCAGCATCCGACCCCTGTCCTCCTCACTCTCCATGTTTCCTGTCTCTGAATCTGAGATGCCGAATTTGTCGTTCTCTTTCTCAAAGCACACTTCCCTGCTTCAGGTCTTTTTTGGCTCTTTCCTCCTCTTGACCTGGTTTTTGTTTTTCTGCTGCTTGGATGTCAGATTTTTGGCCTTGTCCTCCTCGGCCCTGTGGCTCTCTACTCCATGTACCTGCAGGATGAATCTCCCGGAGTCCAGGTCCTCACAAAAACAGCAAATTCTTAGTTTCTTGTCCATACTCAAACATATACAAAACAATACTTTACCTGCCCTCCTTGACCATGCTCTTTGGGAGGGTCCACTGTAATCTTATGTAGCACTTCTCTACTGTTGCCCTGTGATGTCCCATATCGCACACCACTACTCTCAATCCTGATGAAGCCAAACTTGCTGCTAGACGACAAAGCTATAGGAGACTCAGGGTGACAGTCACTGTGGAGATAAAGTGAGGTATCGATGGGATTGAGAGGCTCAAGTTCAATGTTGACTTTCTTCCTTTTGCCCTCCTTGTCCATCCATCCACTTTGGAGCTCTTCACCAGGGTTCTAGTCTGCACTTGGGTCTGCTGAGCAAGTTGTGATTTCAAGACCTTCACTTCTGAGCACCAGGTCTCTAATACTGCTCCCATACCTCTGACATGCTCTTGCAGCTCCGTGAGTCTCTGGCCTCCCTCTGGGCTTCTTCTAGTTCCGCCTGCAGAACAGCACTGTTGTCCTGTACCTGCTTCAGTTCTGCCCTGGTCTGGCTCAGTTGGGCCACTTTATTCTCCAGTTTCTCCTGCAAGGTTGGAATCTCTACTCCCCTTGTGGCAGTGCATGTGGTTTGGTTCTCCGGTTCCTTCATAATCCCAGCTTGCAGTTTTCTCAAGACCTCATTCTCTTTCATGAGTCTACTTCAAAGTTCTCCGTTGTCCTGAGCCAGAGTTCTTCCTTCTGTTTCCCTGGTTTCGATTTCCCTCTGACAAAAAGACAAGAGGCTCTTGGTCTCCTCAAGTTACGAATGCAGATTGGTGATCCTTTCCTCGGTTTTCAGTCTTTTGTTTGTGACTAAAGTATTCACCTGTAGCATTGAGACTTTTTTCTGTCAGCTGCTGGTTGAGCTTAGTCATCAACTCCTCCTGTTGAGTGATCTGAATGGTCATGCAGCTGATCTGTTCATCTCTTTGGTGGATGTCCATGAGAAGTGCATTGCAGCTTACATTGACCTGACTGAGCTTTTCTGATTCAACCCTTAGTTTCTCCTGGACACTGTTCAAGCTTTCATGTAACCACATAATCCGTTCTCCCTGGTTCTTTTCATTTTCTAGATACCCAGCCTGCTTCTCCTCAAGTTCCCACCTAACTTTAGCCAAATTCTCCTGAAGAGAGCATACCTCAAACTGGTTGCTTTCTTGCAATTGGTGATTGCTTGCCTGGAGGGAGAGGTTTTCATCTTCCAAGCGCTTACACTTCCGCTCCAGTTCCTTTGCCTCTAATTCTGTCTCTGAAGCTTCTCTGAGACATGACAATTGAGTAGTGTAACCTCCCTTAACTTAACCTTCAAAGCATCAAGATCCTGGTTCCGTTCACAAATTTGCTGGTCCCTAGTGTTGAGTTCAGCTTCTGTCTCCTGGAGCTGCTCAGCAAGTACATGTTTGGCCTGTCTTTCTTTACCCAGTACGGACAGCCAAATGTTTTCAGATTCCCTAAGCATTTGTTCCATTCTCTGAATTGTCAAAGTCAGTTCACTGATTATTCCATCCTTCTCACTAACCTGGAGCTGCTCCTTTTCTGCCCTCTGCCTGGCAGACGGGTTAGTGGTGCTGGGTTTTGGGGGTCGACTCACTGATGCCGCTTTCAATGCTGCGGGTCTTCTTGGTCGACTTCCATCGATACACGGCATTGGGGGCATTTTCTGCCGGCTTCCCGCTTTCCGTGTCACAGGCGGCCTTCTTTGCCACTGTCCCGTTTCCTCTGTCATAGGTGGCCTTCTTTGCCGATGTCCAGTGTGGAATGATGTAGAACGCATTCTCCGCCATTTTCTCGCTGTGATGTATGCAGGGGGCATTCTCCGAAATTTTTACATTGTGTTGCATGGCGCAGGGGATATTTTCCACCTCCTGCACGCGTTGCATGATGCATGGGGCATTCACTACCAACGTCCTGCGTAGATTCATGCAGGGAGCGTTCTCAGTCATTCTCCCGTTGTGATTGTTGCAGGGGGCGGTTTCCGCCGACATCCCGCGTGGAATAGCACAAGGGGCATTCGCTTTCACTAAACTTTTCATGCCAACTTTCACCGAAGCCCCACTTTCCATATCGCAGGCGGAAAAAAATGTGATTCTTGCATGGCGCTTTCTCCGCAATTTTCCCGCTGTGAATCACGCATGGCACTTTCTCCACCATTTTTTTTTATGTGATTGACGCAGGGAGCGGTTACCGCCAACATCTTGCGTTGTGGTTGGTGAGGATCTGCGAGCAGTGTGTGCGGGGAAACGGACGAAGGTTCCTCCTTCAGCCGGTTGAGGGTCCGCCCCATCACAGCCCCTATGGCCATAAGTGCCAGCTTTCGTTTGTCTCGTTCGTCTCCAGAGAGGGAGCGAGCCAGATTGAGTGCACCAGCAGGTCCAGCCACCAGAACTCCGTAGTGGTTACGCTCTGTGCTCCTCCGCTCTGCTCGTGGAGCTCTGGCGAACAAGCAGCCAGCCATGCTGGCGTGAAGGTCCTCAGACGCTGTAGCACCGCTCTGAGGACCACCACCGTGGCTTTGAGTATCCGCTTGTGCTCCTTACACCAACTTTCTAGGCTCGTGACGTCCCGAGTTTGGTAGTTCATTTCTGTCATGGTGGTGGGGTGCGGGAAGGACGTCAACGCTGAGCCAGAGATCCAGGACATACTTTTATTAAACATAAACGTCACCAAAACTGAACCGCCAAACCCAGACATCAACAAAACATAATCAGACCCTGACATCAACATAATCAAACCCTGACACCGGTACATATGTGCTGTTTAACTGCGGAACTGATAGCACAAGGATGGGAAGAAGACAAGCTGATGGTAGATGTATGATACCCTGGGAAATCTTATACCTAGAATTGCTGGGTCTGATTTTTATTTATTTATTTTTTTTTAATTTTGTTGCTAAAAAGAAATGGGTAAAAACTATATGCTTACTATAGAGCTATAAACTAAAATGAAAAAAAAAAAAAATATATATATATATATATATCTCAAATAAAAGTAAACTAATCAAAATTTGGTTAGTTACATTTAGCTGCTTTTCTTATTTTGTATTATAATGATTCTGAATTGTCAAGTATAAACAGGCACTGGAATTTTTCTGAAATGCTTCTAAACTCATCACTTTTTACTAGTACTACAAAAAGTACTACATTGTCATCATATTATATTGTTAAATTACAATTATAAATGAGTTAAATTTAGGTAACATTTACATTTTCGGCATTTAGCTTATGCTCTTATCCCAAGTCATTTTCGAATTACAGGGACGGTCCCTCTGGAGCAACTCAGGGTTGGGGATTTTACTCAGGAACCCAGTGGTGATAGTGTTAGAGGTGGGATTCGATCCTTTGACCACTTGGTTCATGGGTCCGTATCCTACCACTGCACCACCACAGTGACCTAAGACAGGAGGAACAGAGAAGAGTTCACAAAAAGCTTTTCAGATTATTATTAAAGACCTTTAATAATAAGAAGGCAAATTCTGTTTGTTTTAGGTCTTTGAGTCCTTGCCAGTGAAATCAGTTACAAGTTATACTCATGAAGTTGAAGATAAGCAGAAGTGTTTGCATGTAAGGCCACGACGAAGTCCACAGACAGAACAAGCTTACGATTCCCTAAAGGTAACTGAGTTTTAGTCAAACTTAATATAGACATGGATATTTATGATATTAATTTATTTCAAGCATTGTTTATACATTAAAGCCTCTGTCAACTTGGTTGGAAATGCTAAAAGCAATGGTTTCAGTTGCTTATAAAGCAATATCTTCATTAACCAGAACAGTGCTTTTTCCATTACTTAACTTCCTATAGTAGTCCAAGTTCATTTCCAGCACAGCTGGACTAACATGTCTGCATGTTGATGTAATATTAAACCAAATTTTCCAAACAAGTATGTATGTATTATATTTGTCACTATATATTGAGTGTGTACTGAGTTATGTTTGTTATCACTTGACAGAGTGTGGGGCTCAAGATGGTGACTAATCTGGCTGTTAGAGATCCTCAGTGTTTGATCTTCAAAGGCAGACAATTTAGACAGTTTGAATACAGTCGTTATAGATGTAAATTTATTACTTATCTTTGCTTTTAAGCTGATTTTTTACAACTTGTAAATTGTACATAAAGAATGTGTAACTTATGGGAATATTCTCATATTTCATACATTTTAAGATATGTCAAGAACTGGTCTAGCAGCTTCTCCAGGACAGGGGTTTTTGAGGAAGGAAGATTCTGGACCTGTGGAAACAGTTCGCAAATTCTTCCCAGAAACTTGGATATGGCAACTTGCTGAAGTAGGGTAAGTGAGTCATCATTACAGCTTTATGGTCTTTATTTTTTAAGTGTTTTGTTGCATTGTTAAAACATAAACTGTACTTCTTGAATGTGTTCTTGTTTTACATTTTAATATATCCTTGGCATTATTATAATAGGAACCTGTTGCATATTGCTGTGAATTGTCTTAAAGCATTTTTACAATATTATAATCTTTTGGGATATAAATGTAATGATTATGTAATATGAAAATAACAATGTCACAACCTCAAAGCTGTATCAAATGCATGATTTCACTGGATAAATGAAAGTTACTAATGATTTCCACAGGGGTTCTGGATTAGCACAAGTTTCTGTCACTGTTCCTGACACCATCACCACGTGGGAGATGGGTGCTTTCTGTCTGTCCTCCAGGGGTCTGGGAGTGGCTCCTCCAGCTCAGCTACTTGTCTTCCAGCCCTTCTTCCTGGAGCTCTCGCTGCCCTACTCCATCATCTGGGGAGAAGAGTTTGAGCTGAAGGCCACAGTGTTTAACTATCTCTCCAAGTGCATTATGGTACAGTGAGGTCAACATTGTCTGATTTCTCTAATCTCTCATCATTTAACATCCACCGTGAGCTGATCTCCTGTTTTTCACTGACAGGTTAAAGTGACTCCAGCTCCTTCCTCACTCTACACTCTAAAAGCCTCCCCTGACGGCCAGTATTCATCCTGTCTGTGTGCAAATGATAGAAAGACGTTCACATGGACTCTTAATCCTTCTGTGCTTGGTGAGTCCTAAAACCTCTCGGGTTAAGAGTTAGTCTCACAGTTCTGTTGTTTTTGTCTGAGTGCTGATGAACTTCTCTCTGGATTTTCGGATGTTTCAGGGGTCTTGAATGTGACCGTCACTGCTGAAGCAGAACAATCACAGACCTTGTGTGACAATGAGATTGTGAGTGTTCCTGAAAGAGGCCACATTGACACAGTCACACGAAGCCTGCTTGTACAGGTAAGCTTTTTAAAAAATATCTCTAGAAAACACAAATGTAAGGTTTTTCTAACTTCTAATAAGATTTAATCATAATGTTTTCTCACATAGGCTGAAGGAACTGAAAAGATAAAGAGCCAGAGTTGGCTGCTATGTCCACAGGGTCAGTTCTGCATATTTAAATGTTTGGATTTAAATCTTATTTATGTCAAATGTGATTTATGTGTTATCTTTATAATCTTTATTCATGTAGTGGACATGATGCTGTAATGCTCAGTAAAGACTGTAAAGTCTGTGATTCACAGGAAACAGTGTTTCTGAGGAGATGGAACTGATTCTTCCTGAAGATGTAATAGAGGGATCAGCACAAGCTTCAGTTTCAGTACTTGGTAAAATTAATTGATTTATTACATATTTTCAATTAATTGGTTAAAGGAAGCTATATGAACATGAGTTATAGACCCAGAATAGACAATTAGGGTGAGGCTACCAAATATTACAAGATAAAATGTGAGTTAAGTTTAGTTGGTAATCTTGTCTGTATGTTTCCTGTATGTTTTGCCAGGATTGATGAAAGGATTTTGCTATTTGCTACATGAATGATCATTGTGTTTTTTGTAGGAGACATACTGGGCCGTGCCCTAAAGAATCTTGATGGACTGTTGAAGATGCCGTACGGCTGTGGAGAACAAAACATTGCTCTCCTCTCCCCCAATATATACATTCTTCAGTACCTGGAGAACACTCAGCAGCTCACCACAACCATCCAGGAGAGAGCTACTAATTTCCTTAAGAGCGGTGAGAACAGATTTTTGTGAAGAGCTTATTGCCATGGTGACACTAAACTTTCTGATAAAACGATGTGTCTTTATACAGGATATCAGAGACAACTGAACTACAAGCATTTCAATGGTGCATACAGTACATTCGGCAGGGGAGAAGGGAACACCTGGTGAGATCTTTATGGCAAACGGCTGATTGATGTGAAAAAAACTAATAGAAGATCTAGTCTAAAAGTGCTGTAAAGTGCTGTATTATAATAAAGACTCTTGTACTAAGACATTTTGACCATGGACACTAATCTGACTTTATATCAGGTTAACCGCTTTTGTAATGAGGACCTTTGGCAAAGCAAAGCGTTACATCTATATTGACCCAGAAAACATCAACAGTGCAAAGAAATGGCTGATTAGTAAGCAGAGACCAGACGGCTGTTTCACAAGACAAGGCAGACTCTTCAACAACAGAATGAAGGTGTGTTTTTTAATAAAAGGTACTTAAGAGCTGGTAAATTAAATGAATTTGCTTCTGTTTTGAGAAACATGTCCTTTTCTTGCAGGGTGGTGTAAATGATGAGGTGACTATGACTGCTTACATCACTGCATCATTGCTTGAACTGGAGCACAAAGTCGAGGTGAGGACACTGATCAGATTGTAGAATTCAATGCATGGAATCATTTCTGATGAGAGAATGGGCAAAAATAAACATCTTCAGTGTTTTTTATTTGTTTGTTCCTGAGCTTTTGAAAGTGACAACTGAATCATCAAATACATTTTAAGCAAAATATCTTGTGAGCATCATTTTAGTGTTAGTTCAGTTTTGCTGTTTGACTTTATAATAATGCCATGAGTCACAGTCAATGTGTTTTCATTTGAACTTCAATTTCTATTTTGTTTTCAGGATCCTGTTGTGAGTAAAGGGTTATCATGCTTAAAGTCCTCTATTAGTAACCTGACCAACACCTACGCCACTGCCCTGCTGGCCTACGCTTTCAGTCTGGCTGGAGAGCATGAGACTCGAGAGCACCTGCTAAAGAAGCTGGAAAGTGTTGCCCTTTCAGGAGGTGCGGAATGATTACATCTTAGTGTTTATTTCAGCAACCTCAAATATAATTCAGCACCAATATAAAATAATATTACTGAGTAGTAAAAATGTTTATAAAGTCATGATTGCTCTCAATCTTAACATAACTTATTTGAACTTAATCTTATTTCTTATTTTATATTAATTAAAGATGGCCGTCTTCACTGGTCTCAGTCAGCTTTAGAGGACTCTGAGTCCTTGGCGGTGGAGATCAGCTCCTATGTTCTGCTAGCTGTTCTCACTGCAGGTGAAGTTACTGCTGCTGAATTGGGCTACGCTAACAGAATCGTCAGCTGGCTGGTGAGACAACAGAATCCCTATGGAGGCTTTTCCTCCACCCAGGTACTGAATTAAATTCTTGTCCTTTTTGTAAGCAGTCATTATAAACACAGAGCTGTATGAATCTAGTGTACTTTAAGGGGGAAAAAAACGATGAACAATTAACATTTTGTTAAGATAAATCAGAACTTTATGAACATTATCACAACTCTGGACTGTATTTTCTCTTGTCTGGATCAGGACACAGTGGTGGCCCTCCAGGCTCTGGCTCTGTACTCCACCAAAGTGTACAGCTCAGACGGCTCCAGCACAGTAACTGTACAGTCAGCAGATGAAGAGAGTCACAGCTTTGATGTGAACCAGAACAACAAGTTACTGTACCAGGAAAGAGCACTGCAGCATGTTCCTGGCAAACACACCATTTTAGTGCAGGGCTCCACCTGTGTGTCCGTGCAGGTCAGTGTGTCTTGTGTGCATCTTATGTCTGCTGTTCAGTAATGTTTCTGACATTCTTGAGCTTCTTCTTTTAACGAATCTGCCTTGCATTAATCAGATTTTAAAAAACAGGATTCCACATAATGTATCTTAAAGAGACACACAGTCCTGTTTCTCCCTGTAGACGGCCCTTTTCTACAATATTCCCACACCTCTTGAAGCCAGTACACTGAGCATCAGCGCTAAGACTGAAGGGAACTGCACAAAATCCTTTGGACACACTTTATCCATCAACTTTACAGTCACGTAAGAAAATATTTCTGATTTAAATTCAAATTTGACATCTTAAATGTGCCTTCATGAGAGCACAATATGTGCTCCTGTGCTTCTAAAATAAACACTTGATATCTAAGGCTTCAAGTAATCTGTGCAAAATTGCCAGTAGCTTTACACTATTGACTCAGGATTACAGTCATTGGTACAAGATTTAAAAGCTACAGTGTAACACAGAAAAAAAGGAGAGTAAAGTATATTTATAACAGCAGTTACACTCTTACACTGTTGCTGAAATGGGGCTTTAGCCAAAGTTTAAACTATGATCAGTTCAATCTTCAGGGAACAAATTTGGAATTTTCCTGCAAATGTATTTTGTTGTTGTCATTAATAAAGTGTGATATAAATATTCCCTAAAACATAAAATGTTTAATTACTTTTGCCCAGTTCACATTTTTGTTTATTTCAGGACTTCTAAAATAATAGAAATGAAGATAAGTGTACAATTTTTTTAATGTTTTAAAAAAAAAATTTTTGAGGTTATGTTCTGAAATTATAATTTTAAAACATGACAGATTATTTTTCTGCTATTGTATATTATGTAGTAGTGAAAAAGATAACTGACTAAATTAATAACTAAACTATAAACTAATTTAATCTAAAGAAAAAATCTAAATCAATTATTAAAAGAGCAAGATATGCAGAGTTTTAATCCTGTGCACAGAGCCAATAGAAATATAGCTTAAGAATACATCATTAAACATTGATTTCTTTGATCTTTTTTCCAGATATACTGGGTCTCTAAACAACACTAACATGGTCATAGTGGATTTAAAGATTTTATCAGGATTTACAGGTGATCCCAGTAATGTAAGCAGTTTTTTTTAAGTGTGTGTGTATGTGTGTGTGTGTGTGTGTGTGTGTGTATTTCTGTGTGTGTGTGTTTGTGTGTGTGAGCGTGTGCGCGGAAAAAACAGCATACCTTCAGGATGTAGTCTTGTGTAGTCCCTGCCTAGATGGGTCAGAGCTGTGCTGGGAGCACTAAAGGGACCTACACAATATTATGATGGTAGTTTTAATGTAGTGGCTAATATAACAATGCATACTTCATTAGTATTTACTCAATAACATTAAAGCCCCTGCATGTTATCGTGCAGGGCCTCCTTATATATACCTTTCTAAAACTTCTCAATGTGTC
Organism: Hepsetus odoe; assembly: GCA_017165825.1. Classification (NCBI taxonomy): domain Eukaryota; kingdom Metazoa; phylum Chordata; class Actinopteri; order Characiformes; family Hepsetidae; genus Hepsetus; species Hepsetus odoe. The sequence continues at coordinate 15,403,549 of CM029382.1, forward strand.
CTGATACATCATAAAGTAATTATTTGTCTCCTCAGTTAAAAAACAGCCTTTTTGTGGAACGACTGGATTCCAAAGATGACCATGTGATCGTGTATTTATCAATGGTGAGAGAAATGCAGTTTAACAATCCAGTTATTGTGTAGATTCATTTACATCAAAATATCAGCGATGAATTCATTTATTCAGTACTGAATTTTGAATTCGCTTTTATTACATAAATCTGTTTTGAATTCTCTGTATAGCTCTGGTAAGCTATACATAGAAATATAAAAGTGTGTGTGTGTGTGTCACAGGTCCCTCAGAATATTCCTATAAGTTATCAGCTACATATTAAACAGGTGCTTCCAGTCAGGAAGCTGAAACCAGCTGTGATTAAAGTTTATGATTACTACCAAACAAGTAAGATTTACCTTCTAACACTGTGGGACTGTCTCACTATTACTTTAATACAATTATACTGTTTTTGTTAACTGTTTTCTTCCATTTCTTTCATTTAGGTGATCAGTCTGAGACGGAGTACTCTTCCCCATGTGTGTAAGCTTTCAAATCTGACACAGGAAAGAATCAAAACTGAAATGAAGGAATAAGGCTCTTGTTTGGTCTATAATTAAATAATTTCACTTCAAACGATGAGCATGTTTTGCTCTCATGGGCTTTTAAATTTCCCTCTAGTTGATTTATTTGATTTTTCTGATCTTGATCTCAGTGTGTTTAGTTCTTTTTGTTTGTTTTGTTCTTTTGATAAGTTTGTAACTTGACATTTTCACCCGTCTGATTATAAAATATTTAGTAATACCTTGCCTTTTGTTCATACATTCTCAATTTTAAAAATATCTCCAACTATTAAGAAGTGTATGCTTTATTTTCCTGTGCTATTAAAATATTTTTTAGATATTGGGCCAGTGATGCAAGATGATTGCATTCGACAGGTGAGCTGACAGTGGCACATCTACCTGTTGCTGTTTTCCAAGCCACGGTAGAAAAATTGCTTTAAAGTGCCACACTGTGCTGCTTTAGGTTGTAGTTTTTAGTTTAATGGTAACATGCTGTCTTTATTTGACTCATTGACTATTACACAGTCCAGCTGGCAGTCCAGTGTAGCCCTCAGTTATTCTTTAGACTGTGCAAATACAAGGTTGCCTCATAAGAATAGGATAAAATCAAAATAAAATAGTAAAATATGAATATAAAATATTAAAAAACATTGCAAAACAGATCAATAAAATAAAATGGACATGTATTGAAAAGCTGTACAGGATTTCTATACAGAATATAAATACACTATATGCCATCTCAGGAAGTGTAAGCTGTCAGAGTTCAAGATGCTGAGATTTCCGTTGGGTGTGATGAGGATGGACAGGATTTGAAATGAGTATATTAGAGGGCTCAGGTTAGACGTGTTGGAGACAAAGTTAGAGAGGCAAGGTTGCGTTGGTTTAGACATGTCCAGAGGAGAGACGAGGATTATATTGGGAGGAGGATGTTGAAGTTGGAGCTGCCAGGGAGAGGAAAAGAGGAAGACCATAGAGAAGGTTAATGGATGTTGTGAGAGAGGACATAGAGGTGGTGGGTTTGAAGGAGGAGGGTGCAGAAGACAGGAAGAAATGGAAACAGAAGATCTGCTGTGGCGATGCCCTAACAGCCAAAATAAGAAAGAAGGCATGAGAGAATTAAGTCTGTAGAAAAAAGCTAGCACAGACAAAGCACAGCTAGCACAGACAAAAGCACAGACAAAGAACTGAGGCTCATACTGGGAGAACTGTAGTCACTGGCCTTGTATGAAACACTAATAGCCATTTTTCTGAACAAGGACTGAGTTTAGCTCTGGACTTGCTAGCATTTTTAAAAAGAGTGAAACTTAATCTCTAAAGTTTTGAGAAGCCACTAAACTCAATTCTCATCAAGCCATAAACACAGCACACTCACATCTCTCAGTCCAGAGCAGTTTTAGAGGCAGGTTCTGGTTAGAAGAGAATCAGCAGCATTAAGAGCTAATGCTGGTTGGAGCACTGCAGCTGAAGGACATGGTGAAAGTGAAAAAGTGAAAGTGACAACCCTTGTCATTGCGAGGTCACGGCACAGCACACATGAACCACAACGAAATTGGACCTCTGCATTTAACCCATGCACACTCAAACCCGTGCAGCAGTGGGCAGCTATTGAAAGCGCCCGGGGAGCAGTGATGGGGACGGTACCTTGCTCAAGGGTACCTCAGGGCAACCTATTGGGAAGGGGTTTGAACCCACGATCCTCCGATCATGCGGCTAACGCCCTAACCGCTAGGCCACCGCTGCCCCAGGTTTTAGTATAGTATATTTATGGTTTTAGTATAGCTGTAAAAAAAGTACATACATAAATAATGTATATAAGCCTTAAGTGATACTATTCAAAGCACAGTAAACTAATTCTGATGGTTTGGTAGAGAAACTGAAGATAAAACTGTTTAAATCAACGTTCATGTTTGTCTCAAGTCAGAAATCAGAAAGCTTTCACTTTATATCTGAACCTGATTAAACATGATATGACTGTTGGATTTTTTTCCTAGCCTGCTGGGGAGTAGTCATGCAATCAACAACCAGAAGATGTTTTAGAAGCACAATAAAGTCATTACATTTTTTGAAAGACTATGAAAAAAATGTATTTTGCCATTTGTGGTATGTACTACTTTCACTTCACTTTCGCTTTCACTTCATGTACTGATCCAGACTAAATATGGCAGGGACATCAGCTAGCAAGTGAAAGGTCCATTAGCTTCATTTTATGATTACCTTTTGCTTTGTCATAATCTACAGTTAATGTCTTCTCTTCATTTCTTTTCCTCCGAGTTAGTCAACATTTGATGTTGATGGCTTTATCAATAGAGGGCCTTTGGTCTTTGAGAATGAGGTGGCATATTCTGCTCATACGACTGAATACTAAACCATTTCTGAATATATAAATAGTCGAGCTGCCAAGAACCTGCCTATTCCCGTCTGTAAACTAACACTCAAATGGTTTTTGGTCATCACACGGCAAATATGAACAATCAATCCTGAGCCTTCCATCCTTCATGACACATGATGCCAGTACGGCAGAATCCCCTTGCTTCTTTACAAAGTGTGTTGCTGGGAATGCAGTAAACACATTTTGTAAGTAAGCTCAGTTTTATAGTTTAGTCCTCTCGTTGTAAAATTTGCATCCTTTCTCATAGCGTGAATAATAATAATAAATTAAAAACAGTCATTTTGGGTGCAACTTTATAGAAGAAATGTGTTGTAATGGGGCTTCTTCTGTGCAATAAGAATAATTGCATACTTAACAAATCTGTGCCAAATGTTCCTGGCCAGTTGGGATCCCAGAGCATGCAGAGAGTAATGGCATACAGAAGCAACCAGGTTACAGAAAATAATAAATGTGCTTGCCATTGTTTAATGAAGATCTCTTAGCTTAATTATTACCCTTTCATTCTGTTTCTGCATTCTTATGGTGCTAAATAGTCATAACAATATAAAAATCAATAAAATAGTCATAAGGAGCTGCTAAACATGTCAGCAAACTTTCTCCATTCATATTTAAAAATTATTAAAAGAGCAAGATATACAGAGTTTTAATCCTGTGTACAGAGCCAATAGAAACACATCTTCAGAATACATTTCTTTGCAACATTTCAGTTCTTCTGAATTTATTTTGACAGAAGGTTGGGAAACCTGTCTAGTGATTGAGTTTGTGTGGAGTGATACACAAGTTAGTATAAAGCTGTTATGGAGAAACAGTCCTGAGAGACAAATTAAAGGGAAAACCTGAATCAATTTGTGGAGAAGCATAAATAATAAATAATTTTAGATGGAGAGAGGAAGTGTTTATGATACAAAGGCTAGCTGTAACTGTAAGGGGACTAGGGCACTAGGGGGAGCTGTAAGGGGACTAGGGCACTAGGGGGAGCGAAACCCGCTGTTGGGAGACCAGCTAGTCAGGCACAGTAATCAACAGTGATTCAGTTCATCTGTGCTCTAGCTTATATAAAGGGAGGGAAAACAGTGCAGATTTGCTGGGTGGTTTTACGACAACGACGGTAATTTGGTAAAGATCCCTGGGCGCTCGCTCGCTCGCTCTCTCTCTCTCTCTCTCTCGCTCTCTCAGAACCCTCGAGCCTCAGCTTGTTTTTCTGACTGACGCTGCACCTCCCCTTCAGAGTTTCTAACTAAAATGTTCAAGCTTAAAAACATCCCTGTTTTGAGCATTTTGTTTTCCACCTGTTTTGAGATCTTTCTTTTCCTCCTGTTGTGAGCATTTTGTTTTCCACCTCTTTTGAGAGTTTTGTTTTCCTCCCGTTTTGAGCATTTTGTTTTCCACCTGTTTTGAGGGCTTTGATTTCTACCTGTTTTTGGGTTGATTGTGGTGGCTTGGGTTTTTTGGTGTATTTTGGTTACTGGCAGCTTCAGGGTTCAGAGTGGGTCACATCGTTACAGTAACCACAGGGACTAAAGTGACAAATTTGAATTTACATCTATGAGGAAGACATTCTTCTTCTTTTCCTTCTTTTTCTTTTGGCTGCTCCCATTTAGGGGTCGCCACAGTGGGTAAACTGTCTCCATTTGTTACGGTCCTCTGCATCTTCCTGCTTCAAACCGACCACCTGCATGTCCTCTCTCACCATGTCCATAAACCTCCTCTTTGGTCTTCCTCTTTCCTGGCAGCTCCATCTTCAACATTCTCCTTCCAATATATTCCTCATCTCTTCTCTGGGCATGTCCAAACCAACGCAATCTTGCTTCTCTAACTTTGTCTCCAAGACGTCTAACCTTAGCTGTCCCTCTAATATACTAATTTCTAATCCTGTCCATTCTTGTCACACCCAACAACAATCTCAACATCTTGAACTCTGACACGTCCAGCTCTGCCTCCCGCCTTTTCATCAGTGCCACCATCTCCAACCCATACAACATAGCTGGTATCACTACTGTCCTGTAAACCTTCCCTTTTACTCTAGCTGGTACGCATCTGTTACAAATCACTCTAGCCACTCTTCTCCACCCATTCCAACCTGCCTGCACTCTCTAATTCACCTCTTTTCCACACTCGCCGTTACTCTGAACTGTTGATCCCAAGTACTTAAACTCCTCCACCTTTGTTACCTCCACTCCCTGCATCCTAACCACTCCACGTTCCTCCCTTTCATTCACACTCATGTATTCTGTCTTTGCCCTACTCACTTTCATGCCTCTCCTCTCCAGAGCACATCTCCATCTCTCCAGGTTCTCCTCAAGCTGCTCCATACTCTCACTGCAGATCACAATATCATCAGCAAACCTCATCGCCCATGGAGACTCCTGTCTAACCTCATCCGTCAACCTGTCCATTACTATTGCAAACAAGAATGGGCTCAGTGCTGATCCTTGATGTAATCCAACCTCTACCTTAAATGCATCCATCACTCCCACTGCAGATCTCACCACTGTTACACTGCCATCATACATATCCTGAACTACTCTCACATACTTCTCTGTAACTCCAGACATCCTCATACAAAACCACAACTCCTCTCTAGGCACCCTGTCATATGCTTTCTCCAAGTCCACAAAGGCACAATGCAGCTCCTTCTGACTTCCTCTGTACTTCTCCATCAACACCCTCAGAGCAAACATTGCATCTGTAGTGCTCTTTTGCATGAAACCATACTGTTGTTCACTAATCACTAATAGGGGTGGCGGTAGTCTAGTGGTAGGATACTTGCCTATGGACCTATGGCTCAAGAGGTCCCAAGTTCGAATCCCACCTCTAGCACTACCACCACTGGGTCCCTGAGCAAGACCCTTAACCCGGAGTTGCTCCAGGGAGACTGTCCCTGTAATTAGGACATGTAAGTCACTCTGGATAAGAGCGTCTGCTAAATGCTGTAAATGTAATCCTCACCTCTTTTCTTAACCTACCTTCCACTACTTTTTCCCATAACTTTATAGTGTTGCTGATCAACTTTATCCCTCAATAGTTACTACAGCTCTGTGCATCTCCCTTATTCTTGAAGATTGGTACCAGTACACTTCTCACTCTTCTCACTTGCCAAGATTGTGTTAAACAATCTGGTCAGAAAATCAACTGCCATCTCCCCTAAACACCTCTATGCTTCCACTGGTATGTCATCCGGTCCAACAGCCTTTCCATTCTTCATCCTCTTCATCGCTGCCATCTTCCATCTTGTTACTTCCATCTTGTTTATTTGCTGCACTTCCTGGTTCACTATCCTCACATCATCCAATCTTCTCTCTCTCTCTCATTTTCTTCATTCATCAGCCCCTCAAATAATCTTTCAATCTGCTCAGCCCGCTCTGTTCACCTGTGAGTACGTTTCCATTACTATCTTTAATCTCCCTGACCTGCTGCACATCTTTCCAAGATCTGTCTCTCTGTCTAGCCTTTGCCACTGCTTTCTTCACCCTGTGGTTCATCTCCTTGTACACCAGTCTACTTTCTTCATCTCTCTGACTGTCCCATGTCTTCTTTGCCTCCCTCTTCTTTTGAATACACTCCTGGACTTCTTGGTTTCACCACCAGGTTTCCTTATCCTCCTTCTTCCTTCCAGATGTCACACCAAGTACATTTCTAGCTGTCTACCTTATCACTTCTTCAGTAGTTTCCCAGCAATCCTGTACCTCCCGATGCCAGTGTTAACTCCTGCCTGAATGCTACCTCTTCCTCTACCTTCAGCTTCCAGCTTGACCTCCAAGGTCTTCCTACAGACCACCATCCTATGCTGTTTAGTTACACTCTCCCCTGTCACTACTTTGCAGTCTCCAATCTCTTTCAGACTGACCCTCCTGCAAAGAATATAATCCACCTGTGAGCATCTTCCTCCACTCTTAAATGTCACCTTGTGTTCATCCCTCTTAAAATAAGTATTAACTACAGCCTTTCCAAAATTTTTGCTAAATCTACAACCATCTGACCTTCAGCATTCCTCTCCTTGACATCATGCCAAACCATCACCTCCTCATCACCTCTGTTCCCTTCACCAACATGACCATTAAAATCTGCACCAATCATCACTCTCTCTCCCTTGGGTACACTCTCTATCACGTCATCTAACTCACTCCAGAATTTTTCCTTCTCTTCCATCTCACAACCAGCTTGTGGAGCATAAGCACTAAAAACATTAATTATCACACCTTCAGCTTCCAGCTTCAAACTCATCACCCTCCCTGACACCCTTTTCACCTCCAAAACAGTCTCCACATACTCTTCCTTCAGGATAACACCTCCCCCATTCCTCCTTCTATCCACACCATGGTAGAACAATTTAAACCCTCCTCCGATACACCTGGCCTTACTACCCTTCTATCTAGTCTCTCACACACAAAATACCAACCTACCTTCACTCCATCATATCAGCTAATTCTCTGCCTTTGCCAGTCATGCTGCCAATATTCAAAGTCCCTATCCTCACTTCCACTCTTCTCCCCTTCTTTCTCTCCTCCTCCATCTGGACATGCCTTCCTCCTCTTCTTCTCCTTTGGCCAACAGCAGTCCAATTTCCACCAGCACCCTGTAGGCTAAGCGCACTGGTTGCGGTCGATGTTAACTCGGACCTCGATCAATCCAGTATGGAGTTCTGTATCGTTGTCCACATATTGATTTGGCAAAGTTTTACACCGGATGCCCTTCCTGACATAACCCTTCCCATTTCCCCGGGCTTGGGATTGGCACGAAGAAATATGGCATGAAGAAAAACTGGCTTGTGCATCCCTAGTGGCTGGGTTATGAAGAAGACATTCATATCCAATATTGTTATCACTAATACTCATACTAAAACTAAAATGTTCTTCTGAATGATAATGATCATGAAACCTTGTCGTCCGTTCAGAATGAGAGTGCCCCATTGGTAGAAATGAAGAAGGGGTCACCAATTAACTAGTCATCCATTATTACAGTGGGTCCTGCAAAACCTTTCAAACTTTAGACTCTTCAAATTTATTCATACTCTATACTTTTACTAAAATTTTAAATTCCAAAGGATTTGTCAGGAAGTACTTCATGTTGAACTTTTTGATACACTGGCAAAAACTGCTGTATGCAAGTGCAGAACACGGTATCCTGAATATTATGGCTTTGCAAAGCTAACTTTAGTGTTTCTTCATTCTTTCACCAGATAAATACCACATATGCTGTGTAAATATGCATAATAACTGCACTTGGTCAGTTGTTTGAAGACTGCAACTGCTAAATTAAATAAAATGATGTGTTGCAACCATACTGAGCAACTCTGGCTCATGCCCACCCAGATAATCATGACACTTGGTGCAAAGGTCTGCAAAAAACCAGGTTCACCCACTAATCAGTGAAATGCAGGCAGGGCATATAGTGTGGTTGAAGTGGCTGGACATTAATTCAGTTAAAGAAAAAAGCCATATACAAAGTCCATAGTGAAATGAAACAATGTTCCTCTAGGACCATGATGCTACAACTTCATATATAATTCACATAAGACAACTTCAAACACAACAAAGAACACAAGACAAGACAAGTGCAGACAGTTACAAATAACAACTGCAAAGACAGGACATTCATCTGACGAGCGACAGACAGTATGTGCATGGATATGGGTGGAATAGAGAAGCAGTGTTGTAGCTAGACTTTACAGGGCAGCAGTCTAATGAGCAGCATTGTTGAAAAAGTGCGGATTCAAATGAAGTAGTAACAATAACAATAAAGTAAAGTGATCATAACATAATCAGTAACCAGTGCATAACCAGGAAGATTTATGAAAGGAGCATGTAATTGAAGTATCATTTGCAGTTCAACAGAACCTGGTAGTGGAGACCTGTATGTTACAGAACCTTTTCCTGGATGGCAGGAGGGAGAAGAGTGTGTGGGACGGGCAAAATAATTGCAACAAGAAAAATAGTCTGCACTTCATATGCACTGTGTATGTATACATTTGAAAAATAAACATTAATTTTTCTAAAGATTGGCCAAATAAAACACTAAAACTGTTCTTTCAGAATTCTCTGCTGCCATCTGGAGATTTACTTCTTTTTGCCTTTTTTCTCTTCTATACTGCTTTTGCTCTGAAATGTTGATCTGATGCATTTACACTCCTCCACCTTTGCCACCTCTACTCCCTGCCTTCTATCAAATCCATCATCCTCACTTCACACTCATGTATTCTGTCTTAGTAAAGTTGACTTTCATTTTTCTCCTTTCTAGAGCATAGCACTCCTGTATGAAAGCTTAGGTATTTCTCCTCAAGATGCTCCCTACTCTTGCTATAGATCACTATGTCATCTGCAAACATTCCCTTCCCTGAGGACTCCTGTCTAATCATCTATCAGGCTGTCCATCACATTGCAAACACAAAATGCTGCTCCTTGATGTAATCCCACCTTGACTCTAAACATATCCATCACCCTTACTGCAGACCTCACCACTGTCACACTGCGCTCATACATATCATGTACTACTCTGAGATCTCTGCTACTCCTGACTTCCTCATACAAAACCACAACTCTTCTCTAGGAACACTGTCATACGCTTTCTCATAGTCTGCTGTCATGGGTGAGGTGTGTTTTGGGCACGATAGAGTGCGCTCTGTTCTGATTGAGCACACCTGAGCTCATGAATGCACAGGTGTGCCTCAATGGGGCTGACTATTTAAGCCCCGATGAGTCAGAACAGAGCGTGGCTCATTCATTAGGCTAAGCCTACATGCAATGGTGGTTTTGTGCACTTGGTTATTTGGTTTCTTGGTTTAGGCTGCAGTTCCTTGGTTTTAGTTAGGACTGCAGTCCCTGGTTTTGCTTTGTAAATATAGTTAATAAAACTATGTTCTGAACTCCTGGCTCAGCATTGGCGTCCTCCCTGCACCCCGCCACTGTTACAGAAATGAGCCGCCAATACCTGGACGTCGCAAGTCAGGAGTGCGATCACGAGCAGGTGTTGCAAACATGTGCAGCCATGATCCAGAGGAGGTTGGAGTTTATTGAAACCTGGATGATGAGTGTACTGGTGTGTGTTGAGTCTGTGGACATCCGTGAGAAATTGGAGGGCGAGGATTGGGTACGACAGACACCGGCGGCCACAGCCAGGGAGCTCAAGAAACGTCTGAAGCGGGAGACGTCGGATATCCCACTCGTCAGCCACCTGGGTCCCGAGATAGGCGCGGACTGGTTCGGCTTCCTGCTGCAGAGGCTGGTCACTCTAGCCGCGAACACATAGCGCTACCTTGACACATTGAAACACGTGTTTTTTTCCACAGGCGACATGGAAGGCGGGGCTTCGTTGACGACGGGCGTCACGCAATGCGGAAGGACACCAGTCAACAAGCCCTATGTCATTCAAAGCGGAACGTTAATAGTGGTGCCGCCCTGCGCTGTTCCACGCAGAGATTCAGCGCCGAAAGCGCTGTGCGCCAATCACCGCGATCCGCCAGCGGAGAAAGCGCCATGCGCACCTGATAGAGGAGTTATGGTAAAGAATTCTGCCTGCGCAGCTAATGGAGGAGTCACGGTAAAGAATTCTCCCTGCGCAGCTAATGGAGGCGTTACGGTAAAGAATTCTGCCTGCGCAGCTAATGGAGGAGTCACGGTAAAGAATTCTTCCTGCGCAGCTAATGGAGGCGTTACGGTAAACGCAGCGCTCTGCGCAGCTCAACGTGAGAACACAGCAGTGAACACAGCCAGCGCGAATAACAGCAAAACAGTGGAAGTAAACGCTCCCTGCAACCTTAAACATGAAAGGAAAGCAAAGAAGGCCGTCCGCAACAAGAGAAGCAAGGCAGTGGCAAAGAAGGCCGTTCCTGACACAGAAAGCTGGAAGACGGCAGAGACTGCTTCCTGCATCGTGCAACCGGGGAGGTCGACCAAGAAGGCCTTTTGCAGCAAGGAAAGCGGCATTAAGGAGTCGACCCCCAAGCCCAGCACCACTAACCCGTCTGCTGCACAGAAAGCAGAGAAGGAGCAGCTCCAGTTTAGTGGGAAGTTTAGAATGAAAGTTTGGGTGCAGATGCAAATTGAACATGAGGCTGCAGTAACCATTCAGGCACAGGTGAGGAAGCATTTAAGCAGAAAATAGTACCTGAAGCTACTGTGGGCAGCCAGGACTGTTCAGCGATATTACCGAGCTATTAAGATGATGAAGCAAGAAATGAAGTCTTTGAAGGAGAAAAAGATGGCTGCTGTTGTTCTGCAAGCCGCATTCCGAAGGATGAAGGCCAGACAGACTCTGAAACAGAAGCACCAGGCTGTCACTGTGATACAATGTGCTTACAGGGCTCACTGTGCTCGGACGCGATATTTATGCAACAAGTATGCTGCTATTGCCATCCAGCTTAGGTATCGCTCCACACTTGATGCCAAAAAGCAGAGGGAGGAATTCTTGAAATTACGCTGTGCTGCAATGTTCCTGCAAGCCTGCTTCAGAGGGCCAGAAGGGAGATGATCCTGCAACATCAGGCAGCTTCCCTGATTCAGGCTGCGTTCAGAAGACACAGGGAGGTAGTAAAGTATCAGGCCATAAGGGTGTCAGCCATCATCATTCAAAGACATTATAGGTCCTATATTAAGGGTAAATTTGAACATGAGAAATTACAGGTGTTGAAAAAGTCTGCAATATGCATCCAGGCAGCTTTTAGCGGTTATTCTGTTCGAAAGAATGTTGCTGCAATGCACAAAGCTGCTACCATTATTCAGGCTGCAGTAAGAATGCACCAGCAAAGATTGGTTTTCAAGAAGCAATGCTGGGCAGCAAGTGTTCTTCAGAGGAGGTTCAAAAGGTGGAAGCTTGGGCATCAACAAAGACAGATGTATCAGCTGTTCAGACATGCTACAATTTGCTTGCAAAAGTCATTCAGAGGAAAGCGGGCAAGGGATCTGGCCAAACAGATCAGAGCTGCAAGGACAATCCAATCTCACCTCGGAGATGAACAGATCAGCTGCATGAATGTTCAGATCACTGAACGGGAGGAGTTGCTGACATAGCTCTACCAGCAGCTGATGGAGAAAGAAGCCTCGATGCTACAGGTGAATGCCTCAGTCACAAATGAAGGGTTGAAACACAAGGAAAGGATCACCTATCTGCTTCCTCAGCTGGAGAGGACCAAAGGACTCTTGTCCAGTTGCCAAAGGGAGATCGAAGCCATGGAAACAGAAAGGAAAGCTCTGGCTCAAGACAAAGGTGAGCTTCAAGGAAAGAGCAGTAAATTCAGAAAGGAGGGAGAAGTCTCCAGAATAAAGTTGCAAGCTGTGACAGCTGTCCAAAGAAAAGGCTGGAGAGAACGAATGAACAGAGGGACCAAACTGTATGCCAGACAATGAGGAGAGTTGAGACTCCAACCATTCTGGAGAAGCTGGAAGCTAAAATAGCCACTATGGAAGAACAGCTGAATCAGACCAGAGCAGAGCTGAGATAGGTGCAGGACCACAACATTGCTCAGCAGGCTGAACTTCGAGAAGCCCGAAGTGAGGCCAGTAAGCTCAGCGAGATGGAGAAGCAGGTCAGAGGTATGGAAGCAAAATTGGTGATCTTCGAATCTCGACTCACTCCACAGACACCAGTGCATGCTGGGACCCTGGTGGTTTACGCCAGAGCGGAGCAGCTGAAGAACAGTCTGATGGAGAAGCAGATGAAGATTCCACAGGTTGAGCTGCTACATTATGACCTTCAGTTCACCCTCACAATTCAGCAGACTCAGAACAAGTTGGCTCGTGGAGGAGTCCATGTGGAACTTCTCGTAGTGGAACCAGGAGCTGGGATGCTGCCTCACTGAGCTCCAAGCAGCAGGGAAGTATGAGCAAGAAGAGGAAAGAGCCAAGAGACATCAGCAATGACCTGTCTCAGTTCAAGAAAGTGAACGACAGCTTCTGCACTGTAGATTCTGTGATGAGAGACGTGAAGAACAAGGATGGCAGGGGTTGGAAGCAGAGTTCGGACTATGTGAAAAAGACTTCCTCTTTGAACCTTGTAAAATCTGTGTTTAGCTCTCTTTCAGGTACCGTCAAGGCAAGGCGTTCCACTGAGTCAGATGATTCCTCCAGTGACTCCAGGGTCGAGTCCAGGCAACAAATAAAAAAGTGGACAGAACTTCTAGGATTCCCCTCTCCACCGCCAGCAGCCCTTGACATGGCTGGTCAGAGGTCCCTTTTGTGTTGAAGTGTTTTGTGGACCTGACCGTATGCCCCATAAAGGAACTTTTGAAAAGTGTTTTTTTGTTCTTGGCTTCCCCCTAGAGGTTCAGCTGTGTTTTGGCGCTTTGGGAGCCGTGACTTTTGGGGGGGGGATTCTGTCACGGGTGAGGTGACTTCATTGGGGCTGACTATTTAAGCCCCAATGAGTCAGAACAGAGCGCGGCTCATTTGTTAGGCTCAGCCTACACGTTATGGTGGTTTTGGTAATCTGGGTAATTTGGTTTAGGCTGCAGTTCCTTGGTTTTAGTATTGAACTGCAGACCTTTTGATCTTGTTTTGTTAATATAGTTAATAAAGTTATGATCTGAACTCCTGGCTCTGCGTTGGCGTCTCTCGCGCACCCCGCCACCGTTACAGCCAGCAATGGAACTGCCATCTGTTACCTCTCCAATGGGTCCTTGAGTAAACATTAAGTGTCATAAAAGTCTAGAAATAGTATGAAAGTTTCATTTAATTCATCAAATAATAAAGAACAGGATTCTGCATTGCCTGGAAAATTGCACAACCATGTTATTGATAACCCAGGTAACTGGGCCAGGCTCCAGTCATGCAACAGTAATGATTACTGAGCTCAGTTGATTAACCAGAGTTTAAACGTGTTTCTTTTAAACACCTGGGAATCAGGACTGTTTTAAATCTCAGAATTCTTAATTTCTTGGACATTATCTCGAACTACTACTTTCTGTCTGCAGGTATTTCATGGTGACATTTCCTGCAGTGATCGAGTCTGGCTCTGAGGCTAAACTGTGTGTGAGTCTTCTGAAGCCTAATGAGACTCTGCAAATGACCATTTATCTGGATCACCACAACCAGAGCAGAACACTTCTACAGGAGAGAGTGGAGGAGGAATTTCACCACTGCTCCCAGTTTAAGGTCAGAAAAGACCAAAATTATGATAATTATTTTCCAGGTATTATTAGTGTTTGATGAGTAAAACAACACATGATTTATCTGATCAGGCTCCACAGGTTGAGGGCCAGTCAGTGCAGGAGATTAGAGTAGAAGTGAAAGGTGAATATTTAAAGATGACCAAGAAAAGGAAAGTGTTGTTTAATTCTTACAAACCACTGAAATTCATTCAGACTGATAAACCAATCTACAATCCAGGCCAAACAGGTAATAAATAATTTTCACATTTACTTTCCCCTCTTCCAGCACACTGTTAGAAATAGAATTCCAGTATGTTTCAGTCAAATCTCCACATAAAAAAATAACTTGTTGACCTAAAATATATTTGTTTAGTTTCTGCATTTGGTGAAGGAACAGAACTGAAATGTGTAACATGATAATGCATACATACTCAGATTTTAGTCTGTGGTAACTGACTGTACTCTACAGGTACAGCAGATATAGGTTGGAAAACTAGGTTGGAAAAGTTGGTGTATCCCGTTAATTGTTATGTAACTAAATTATAGCATTATATATGACATTTATTTTTCATTCACAGTGAATTTCAGAGTTGTAACGATGAATACCAATTTTGTCCCATTTAAACAAGAAGTAAGGGAAGCACATTTCTTAAGCTTAATCATTAAAAGTAGGTAGTTCTTTTAATGGCCTGTTAATTATTACATCTTTTTAATGACTCATTAGCTCTCCACCATCATTTTCATAATAAACTGATGTTCAGTCTGTTCTTCTCTACAGTACAGCATGCTGTCACTTGAGGTAAAATGGATCTACACCTAATTACACTTTTAATAAAGGTTGTTGATTTTTTTTACACCTGTAAGCCATATTCAGTGTTGAACGAACTAACTAACTAACTACAATTAATAAACTAAAAGTATCTTTCATAAATCCAAACAGGATAATAATGGTAACAGGATCAGTCAGTGGACGAATGTCTCCTCAACAGGCCTGATACTGCAACTTTCTCACAAGCTGAATCCTGAGGCTCGTGAGGGCCTGTATAAACTGAAGGCTAATATTGGTGACAGGTTGACCACACATAACTTTAAGGTGAAGAAGTATGGTAAGTGAAAAAACAAATGCTCAAATTTTTTGCTTGATTAATCAACTTGAATTAACATAATGCAAGGTTTAACTGTTGACTTTCAGTTTTGCCCCGGTTTGAGGTTACAGTGAAAGCAGAAAAGGAACTGAAGGTAGAGGTTTGTGGAAAGTAAGTGATGGTATTGAGAGTATGCTGCAAAAATAAAACACTTTAAAAGGAACAAAAATGACATGACATGACAATCCTTTAATGTTTTTAAACATAAATGTTAAAGTGATGTCTTTCTTTAGTTAACAGTTAACTTTAGTTAACCTGTTTGCTACCACAAAAACCTCTGGTAAATAATTATGGACTTTGTTATTATTTTCTTTATTTTAGATAACCTTTCTTCTTTTGTGTTTTACAGACAGTAAATTATGTATCAGTACAAAAATAACCAAATTCATTTTAAATTAATTGTTATTACAGAACTATAATTACCCTTTCTGTGTGGTTTAAAAGTGTTCATTTCTCAAGGTACACTTATGGACAGCCTGTACCTGGTAAAGCAGTGGTTCAGATCTGCAGAAGATTTCAGATGTATTTTTACACAGTGGAGGTTCCACCTTGTCTGGCTGAAACTGTGGAGGTGTGTATGTGTACAGCACCACATTAGACAACAACTGTTTTTCTTTACTGATGAAATCATTCTCATATTTTCTTTGTTTTTTATCTAACCCTAGATGAAAGAGAATGGATGCGCCTCTTTATTGTTCAACATATCTGCTTTAATCAATAGCAAATTAGCAAAACACTTAGGACCACAGTTTGACATAACAGTTACAGTGACAGAGGAAGGAACAGGTGAGTCAAAGAAAAGTGAAAGTGACTGTTTGTTATTGTGAAACACAACAAAATACCTCCTCTGCATTCAACTCACACACCGTACAGCGGCGTTTCAAGCACATAGGAGCAGTGACAGGGATACTTTTTGACAAACTAATATTGTTGTTGCTTTTACAGTCATTGCGAGGTCACAGCACACAGTGAATCACAACGAAATTGGACCTCTGCATTTAACCCATGCAAACACCGTGCAGCAGTGGGCAGATATTGAAAGCACCGGGGAGCAGTGATGGGGACGGTACCTTGCTCAAGGGTACCTCAGGGCAACCTACTGGCGGGGAATTGAACCCACAATCTTCTGATGAGGGAGCAACTCCCTAACCACTAGGCCACCGCTGCCCCATTGAGCTGGGCTGGACATCAAGACCTCCGAGTATGGATAGGATTAGAAATGAGTATATTAGAGGGACAGCTCAGGTTAGACAATTTGGAGACCAAGTTCGAGAATCAGTGTTGAGGAAAAGAGGAAGACCAAAGAGGAGGTTTATGGACGTGGTGAGAGAGGACATGCAGGTGGTCGGTTTAAAGCGGGAAGATGCAGAGGACAGGAAGAAATGGAGAAGCTTGATTCGCTGTGGCAACTCCTGAACGGGAACAGCCGAAAGAAAAAGAAGTCGTCAAGCACAAACAGATTTATGCAAAGTCATTGGGTGGCAGCAAGGGTTTAGGTTTAGGGACTAGACCCAAGGATTGGAAGGATGTGGGTTCAAATTGCTATTGACACTATTATTGAGTCATTGACATGGATTAAAAAATAAAGTAAAATAACATGAAATTCATGTGCTTCCACATAGAGTGAGTAGTTAATTCATGCTCTGCACTGGACCCATCAAATACACAATTAAAACACAGTGTATTTTATATACACATCTGGAGTCATGAACCACAATACCTGCAAGCGCAGGTCAGGTGTGGACTTAAGTGCACTTCAGCCATGGATGTGGGACTGAGGACATTATTCCCTCCCCCTTACTCACCCACTTATTTCCTGCTGATCCCCCAGTGCGTAAAAAAAACATTTAAAAAGTCCATCCATCCATCCATCCATCCATTCTCCTCCGCTTATCCGAGGTCGGGTCGCAGGGGCAGCAGCTTCAGCAGGGATGCCCAGACTTCCCTCTCCCCGGCCACTTCTTCCAGCTCCTCCGGGTGGATCCTGAGGCGTTCCCAGGCCAGCTGAGAGACATAGTCTCTCCAGCGTGTCCTGGGTCTTCCCCGGGGTCTCTTTCCGGTGGGGCGTGCCCGGAACACCTCACCAGGGAGGCGTCCAGGGGGCATCCTAATTAGAGGCCTGAGCCACCTCATCTGGCTCCTCTTGATGCGGAGGAGCAGCGGCTCTACTCTGAGCCCCTCCCGGATGACTGAGCTTCTCACCCTATCTCTAAGGGATAGCCCAGACACCCTGCGGAAGAAACTCATTTCGGCCGCTTGTATTCGCGATCTCGTTCTTTCGGTCACTACCCACAGATCGACCGGTAAATTGAGAGCTTTGCTTTCTGGCTCAGTTCCTTCTTCACCATGACGGACCGATGCAGAGCCCGCATCACTGCAGAAGCTGCCCCGATCCGCCTGTCAATCTCCCGCTCCATTTTACCCTCACTCGTGAACAAGATTCAGAGATACTTAAACTCCACTTGGGGCAAGGTCTCACTCCCAATCCTGAGAGGGCATTCCACCCTTTTCCGACTGAGGACCATGGCCTCAGATTTGGAGGTGCTGATTCTCATCCCAGCCGCTTCGCACTCGAACCGATCCAGAGAGAGCTGAAGGTCACAGCATGATGAGGCCAACAGGACAACGTCATCTGCAAAAAGCAGTGACCCGATCCTGAGCCCACCAAACCGGACCCCCTCAACGCCCTGGCTGCGCCTAGAAATCCTGTCCATAAAAATTATGAACAGGATCGGTGACAAAGGGCAGCCCTGGCAGAGTCCAACCCTCACCGGGAATAGGTCCGACTTACTGCCGGCAATGCGGACCAAGCTCTGACACCGGTTGTACAGGGACCGGACAGCCCTTAACAGGGAATCTGATACCCCATACTCTCGGAGTACCCCCCACAGGAGCCCCCGAGGGACACGGTCGAATGCCTTCTCCAAGTTCACAAAGCACATGTAAAAGTCTTAGAGCAAGCAGTTTATAACCAACTCAACATCTTCCTGGCTCAAAACGGTCTCCAGGATCCCTACCAGTCTGGATTTAAAACATCACACTCAACTGAAACAGCTCTTCTGGCTGTCACGCACGAACTCCATGCTGCAAGATCAAACAACCTATCCTCCGTCTTAATTTTCCTTGATCTCTCGGCGGCCTTTGACACAGTGGACCACCAGCTCCTCCTGACCACTCTCTCCAACCTGGGGATTGCTGGCACTGCCTGGCAGTGGTTCTCCTCATACCTACAGGATCGACAGTACCAAGTTTCATGGCAGGGCCATCCACGAAAATTTGACAACTGGCGTTCCCCAAGGATCTGTCCTCGGTCCCCTTCTATTTTCACTATATACCGGCTCTCTGGGGAAGATCATACTCTCTCATGGCTTCTCCTACCATTCTTATGCAGATGACACTCAACTTATCCTCTCCTTCCCTCCTACGATCAACAGGTCTCTACCCGAATCTCTAACTGCCTGGCTGACATCTCCACATGGATGACAGCTCACCACCTCAAGCTCAACCCTGACAAGACTGAGCTTCTCTACTTCGAAGATTATCAAACTCCGTGTCATGACCTTCACATCTCCTTTGGGGGTTCACTTCTCGTCCCATCTTGATCGGCTAGGAACCTCGGTGTCACTTTCGACAACGAGCTCTCCTTCTCCTCCCATGTCCTTAATCTCTCTAGGTCCTGCTGACACCTTCATTTCAATATTAGAAGAATCCGTCCTTTCCTCACCACCCAGGCAACCCACCTGCTGGTCCAGTCCCTGGCCATCTCGAAACTGGACTACTGCAACTCTCTTCTGGCAGGTCTTCCACTGAAGGCAACAAGACCACTACAATTGATTCAAAACGCTGCCGCTAGACTCGTCTTCAACCATCCCAAGTTCTCTTCATCCACTCCTCTGCTGCGGGACCTGCACTGGCTCCCAGTGGCTGCTCGTATCAGGTTCAAAACTCTAACTCTTGCTTACAAGGCTACTAACAGCCTTGCACCATCTTACCTGTCGACTCTAATTAAACATCGTGTCTCTTCTCGTCCCCTCAGACCATCAAGCACTGCTCGTCTTGAACCTCCACCGTTGAAAAACAGAGGAAGACACGCATCAAGACTTCTCAGTTCTGGCCCCTCAGTGGTGGAATGAACTCCCCCTGATGGTCAGAACTGCTGAGTCCTTCGCTGTCTTCAAACGTAGATTAAAGACCCATCTGTTCACGGAATTTCTGAGGGACTAATCCCTCCCAAACCATCCACTCTCCTACCTTTACTCCTTCTTTCCTAAAAACCTCTACTCTTTCCTACTCTCCCACCCCTGCTCCTCCTCTCAAAAAAAAAAAAAAAATGTATGGTGTATACTTGTTACAAGGGCTTAGTCTGTTACTTAGGTGGTACTAGCTAATCAGCAGTTACTGATCTGTGCTGGTTACCAAGATGATGATCTATTGTGGAAATAAAGCACTGTTGTAAGTTGCTCTGGATAAGAGCGTCTGCTAAATGCCATAAATGTAAATGTAAATGTAAACTGGTTGGGCAAACTCCCATGCACCCTCCGCGACCTGGACGAAAACCACACTGCTCCTCCTGAATCCGAGGTTCGACTATCCGAAGGACCCCTGAATAGACTTTCCCCGGGAGGCTGAGAAGTGTGATCCCTCGATAGTTGGAACACACCCTCCGGTCCCCTGTCTTAAAGAGGGGGACCACCACCCCGGTTTGCCAATCCAAAGGCACCGTCCCCGATGTCCATGCGATGTTGCAGAGGCGTGTCAGCCATGACAGTCCTACAGATCTCATCCACTCCCGGAGCCCTGCCACCAAGGAGCTTTTTGACCACCTTGGCAACTTCGGCCCCAGAGAAGGAAGAGTCCACCTCTATGTCCCCAGGCTCTGCTTCCTCCTCGGAAGGCATGTTGGTGGAATTAAGAAGGTCTTCAAAGTACTCCCCCCACCGACCCACAACGTCCCGTGTTGAGGTCAGCAGCGCACCATCCCCACTATACACTGCGTTGACTGTGCACTGCTTTCCCCTCCTGAGATGCCGGATGGTGGACCAGAATGTCCTCGAAGCCGTCTGGAAGTCCTTCTCCATGGCCTCTCCAAACTCCTCCCATGCCCGAGTTTTTGCCTCAGCAACCACCAGAGCTGCATTCCGCTTGGCCTGTCGGTACCTATCAGCTGTCTCCGGAGCCCCACTGGCCAAAAAGGCCCGGTAGGACTCCTTCAGCTTGATGGCATCCCTCACCGCTGGTGTCCACCAACGAGTTCTAGGGTTGCCACCATGACAGGCACCGGCCACAGCTCCGGTCAGCTGCCTTGACAATGGAGGCGCGGAACATAGTCCAGTCAGACTCAATGTCCCCCACCTCCCCCGGGATGTGGTTAAAGCTTTGACGGAGGTGGGAGTTGAAGCTTGTCCTGACAGGGGACTCTGGCAGACATTCCCAGCAGACCCTCACGATGCGTTTGGGCCTACCAGGCCTGACAGGCATCCTCCCCCACCAACGAAGCCAACTCACCACCAGGTGATGGTCAGTTGACAGCTCCGCCCCTCTCTTCACCCGAGTGTCCAAGACATGGGGCCGCAAGTCCGACAACACAACCACAAAGTCGATCATCGAACTGCGGCCCAGGGTGTCCTCGTGCCAGGTGCACATGTGGACATGCTTATGCCTGAACATGGTTTTCGTTATGGACAATCCGTGACGAGCACAAAACTCCAATAACAAAACACCGCTCTGGTTCAGACTGGGGGGGCCATTCCTCCCAATTACGCCCTTCCAGGTGTCACTGTCATTACCCACGTGAGCATTGAAGTCCCCCAGCAGAATGATAGAGTCTCCAGCAGGGACGCTCTCTAGCGCCCCCTCCAGAGACCCCAGAAAGGGTGGGTAGTCCAGAATGCTGTTAGGCGCATAAGCGCAGACAACACTAAGGACCCGTCCCCCGACCCGAAGGCGGCGGGCCGCCACCCTCTCATCTACCGGGGTAAACCCCAATGTACTGGCCCCAAGCCGTGGGGCAAGTATGCCCACACCTGCTCGGCGCCTCTCACCGGTGGCAACTCCAGAGTGGAAAAGAGTCCAGCCCCTCTCAAGGAGACTGGTTCCAGAGTCCAAGCTGTGCGTCGAGGTGAGTCCAACTATACCTAGCCGGAACTTCTCAACCTCGCGCACTAGCTCAGGCTCCTTCCCCACCAGAGAGGTGACATTCCACTTCCCTAGAGCCAGCTTCTGCAGCCGAGGGTCAGACCGCCAAGGCCCCCGTTTTCAGCCACCTCCCAGCTCACAGTGCACCCGACCTCTTTGGCCCCTCCCACAGGTGGTGAGCCCATGGGAAGGGGGACCCACGTTGCCTCTTCGGGCTGAGCCCGGCCAGGCCCCATGGGTAAAGGCTCGGCCACCAGGCACTCGCCATCGGGCCCCACCTCCAGACCTGGCTCCATAGGGAGGCCCCGGTGACCCACGTCCGGGCGAGGGAAAACGCCTTCCATAATTGTTATTCATCAGAAGAGGTCTGAACCGCTCTTTGTCTCTTCCCTCACCTAGGACCTATTTGCCTTGGGTGCCCCTACCAGGGGCCTAAAGCCCCCGACAACATAGCTCCCAGGATCATTGGGACACGCAAACCCCTCCACCACGATAAGGTGGCGGTTCAAGGAGGAGACTCAGGGAAAACAATATTTGTAATCCCACCTCTAGCACTACCATCACTGGGTCCCTGAGCAAGACCCTTAACCCTGAGTTGCTCCAAGATGAACTGTCCCTGTAACTAGGACCTGTAAGTCGCTCTGGACAAGAGCGTCTGCTAAATGCCGTAAATGTAAACGTAAATGTAAATGATATTGAAGAGTATCGGTCAGGGGATGGATATAAAAATATTTCAAAGTGTTTGAAAATACCCTGGGATCCAGTTAAATGTATCATTAAGATATGTTTAATCTGTCTAGACCAGGCTGGCCCCAAAACTGAGTAACTTGCAAGGAGGAGACTAGTAAGACAGTCCAGTAAGACACCCTTGACTACTCTGAAGGAGTAAAAAGCCTCAGGAGCTGAGATGTGATGAGAGAGACAGCTGTTGCTTGGGATCTTCACCAGTCAAATATGTGAGAGTGGCCAAAAGAAAGCCACTGATGAAGAAAGCTCACATTAAATCTTGACTAGAGTTTGCCCAAAGGCTTGTGACAGACTCCAAGGTCAACTGGAAGAGGTTCTGCACATCACCACAAACACACCATTGGGATGCTTTTCAGTATCAGGACCTGGAAGGCTTGTAAAGGTAGAGGGTAAAATGAATGCATTAAAATATCTGTAAATCATGGAGGACAATCTGATTCTGTCTGCAATATAACATCAGCAAGTTGTTGTGAAAAAGTATTTGAAGAAGGCACAAGTGTAAAGCACACACCAGCTTCAACCATGGAGCACTTCTTTTTAGAGTCCATGAACAGATTCCCCATAAAGCCCCCTAAAAACAACAATCAACACATTCCTCCAACCAGGGCTATCCCAAGATGATCCAAAGCTGTGGGGACACACTGTTAAGAAATAATAATGCCTATGGAGGTGCCTTAAAAAGAGGAGACAGTTAAAGATTAAGGGAAGGATCTGATGGTGTTAGCAAGTCAGTGACTGAGGAAACAGCCCACAGCTTCTGAATCAAAGACAACTGTGTTCTCCATGTATGTTCCTGACTGGTACATGATATATTTCTATATTTATTTTTTTTCTCACATCAGATTATTTGGCACAGACGATAAAAGTAAACTACAACACAGTAATATTTTAAAATGAGAAAAAAAAACATTTTTTTTCCAAAATATTTGCAGACAAGATTTACTTTAGTAGAATTTAAAATTGATAATTGAAGGAAGACTAATCTATCGTTATGTTATGGTTTGAAGCATTAGTGCTGCAGTCTCACATCAGTTCTCCTTTTTTTAGAAGTAAACTTTTTATTTTTATTTATTCTTCGATTCTTACTCACTCAAGATGCTCTCTTGAACTCGAACAGGTCATTGACCAAATGTTTTTTTTTTTCTCTAGCAAACAGTGTAAAGAGGAGTATTCTGGTGAATGGTTAGTTAGAGGGCAAGTTTGACATAGTTAATCAAAACTTGCAGCATATCTGATACTGACCAGTAATCTTTCATTCTTCATTATAATCTTTAATTCATAATCTTTACATATTTACAGTAACGGTTCTTAAACCATGGAGGAATGGAATGGGGTGCAAAAATGTACAATACGTCTTTCCAAAACAGACAGAAATAGCACCCACATTTACAACAAAAAAACAAGTGTTTCCCCATCCTGATTGTGAAACCTCTCCCATGATCTCTCTTTTTATCTACCTGCTGTCTCCTGTAAATTAGTGTCCACCTCAGGGTTACTTTAGTTTAGCTCCATATCATTTTAGGGAATTGTTCAAAAAATAGGATTGATGGGGCATAATGATTAGACAATGGATTATTGACACAATGAATAACCAGGCCTTGCAGCTTATCTAATATTGACCTGTGCTCATTTCCGCCCCCACTTGGGTACATAACAGTCCTGCTTTTCCAAATATCATGTGCTTTAGCAGACGTGATCGATTTAAACCTGGTTGGGTTTAGCATTTTAATATGACATTTTATTACAGCATTCAGATAATGAACAATTACTTTGATACACAATCTTTAAAAAATAAACATATTAATACTATGATGTTATGGCAAATATTTCAGCCATTTTTAATAGTGTTTAGTTGGTGAACTGATGAAAGACGCTTCCTCTTTGCTTGCAGGTGTAACGGTGGTGGGGTGAGGGAAGGACTTCTGCGCAGAGCCGGTGATCCAGGACATAACTTTATTTCACAAAGGTAAACCAAAACAAGACCAACCAGAACCACCCGTAACATAAGGCTTTACCTAGTGTATGAACTGCGCTCTGTTCTGACTCACTGGGGCTTAAATAGTCAGCCGTGCTCAGTCAGTGCCCTCTACTTTGACCAAACCCCCCCCTAAATGTGCAACTCCCGGGGCACCGACACATAGCCTCGCCCTGAGCCAAGCATCTGAGGGGAGGCCAAGTACAAAAAAAGCTTCATAAAACAGCCCCCTTATAGGGCACATGGCCAGGTCCACAAAAAAAACTACCGTTAATGAAAAGGGGCCCCTGACCAGCCGCCGCCATGTCCAGGGCTGCTGGTGGTGGTGAGGGGTATCCCAAAATCTCAGTCCATTGTGGGAGCCCATGGTCATAAGGGCAGCCTTTCCCACTTTTTCCGATGACGATCTCCAGAGGGGGACCATATTTCTGATAGTTCTTAGCAAACCATTTCAACAAAGGCATACACTTACTCTTGCCTGCAAAACGAGGACTATCCATCTCCTGTTTGGATGTCAGACAAATGATCTTGTCCCTTTCTGCCCTGTGGCTCTCTGCCCCATGTACCTGCAGGATTAATCTCATAGTGTCCAGGTTCTCAAAGAAATAGTGATTTCTTAGCTTCCTTTCCATATTCAAACATGCAAAACCGCTCTCCTCGACCATGCTCTTTAGGAGGGTCTGCTGTAACCTTATGTAGCACTTCTCTAGTGTTGCCCTGTGATGTCACACATCGCACACCGCTACCATTGATCACGATGAAGCCGAACTTGCTGTTAGACAATGCTGTGAGAACCTCAGTGTGAAAGCTATTGCGAAGGCTAGAATGAGGTATTGATAGGGTGGAAAGGCTCAAGTTCAATGTTGATTTTCTACTCTTTGCTCTCCTCGTCTATCAGACTGTTCCTCCACTGCTTTGGGTGCTGCTCTGCCAAAGACTGTGTGAGCTTCTGTGAGCCTAAGCTCCCATGTGAAGAGGACGAAGACAGAGAGCTAAACACAGAGGATTCCTTAAGGTTCAAAGAGGAAGAGTCTTTCATACAGTTCGAGCTCGGCATCAAACCCCTGTCATCCTCGCTCTTCGTGTTTCCCGTCTCAGAATCTGAGGTGCAGAATTTGTCATTCACTTTCTCAACGCAACACTTCCATGCTGATTTTTTTTTCTTGACCTTTTCTTGACTTTTCTTGACCTTGTTTTTGTCTCTCTTCTGCTTGGAGCTCAGTGTGGCAGAATCCCTGCTCTTGGTTCATCTGCAAGACATTCCACATTGACTCCTCAAGCAGTTACCCTGTTTTGAGTTTGCTGAATTGTGAGGGAAAACAGAAGGTAGGGTCTCTCTGATTGTGCTCTGAGCACTCTTCTCAGAGCTCTTACATGGCTGCTCAGCCACTGGAATCTTTCCTTCCTCTCCTTTTACATCGGACTGTTCCTCAGCTGCTCCTCTTTGAAGCTCTCCACCAGGGTCCCAGTATGCTGAGTGAGCCGAGATTTTGAGATCTTCCATTCAGCTTCAATACCTCTGACAAACTCCAAGCACAGTTCGAACCGCATCATCAAATTTGCTGATGATACAACCGTGGTGGGTCTGATCAGTGGTGGTGACGATGCGGCATATAGAGAGGAGATAGAACAGCCGACGGACTGGCGTAGAATCAACAACCTGTCTCTGAACGTTGACAAGACTAAGGAGATGGTTGTTGACTTCAGAAGACCACGTCAGGACCATGATCCACTAAATATCAACACCTCACCTTTGGAGATGGTCCAGAGCGCCACGTTTCTTGGTGTTCACTTATCAGACAACCTCACTTGGTCCCTCAACACCAACTCCATCACAAAGAAAGCGCAGAAACGTCTCTACTTCCTGCGAAGACTAAATAAAGCCCATCTTCCGCCACCCATCCTCACCATCTTCTGCAGAGGAACCATCGAGAGCATCCTGAGCAGCTGCATCACTGCCTAGTACGGGAACTGCAACGCCTTAGACCGCATGTCCCTACAAAGGGTAGTGAGAACAGCTGAGATCATCTGGGTCTCTTTGCCCTCTGTACAGGACATCTTCACCACTCGCTGCATCCGCAAGGCAACCAGCATTGTGGATGATCCTTCTCACCTGTCCCACACTCTCTTCTCCCTACTGCCATCCAGGAAAAGGTTCCGCAGCATGCGGACCTCCACTTCCAGGATGAGAAACAGTTTCTTCTCCCTGGCCATCAGACTCTTGAACTGAATCACTTCACCACTGCTACACTTACTACTTACTGCAATACTTAATAGTTACTATTTATTACTTATTACTTATTACTTATTTCTGGTATTTGTTTTTGCACTCCGCACTTTAACCAAAATACTGCTGCTCCATCATATTGCCAGTTACATGGGCTGCTTTGTTCTGCATCACGGCAAGAGCAAAGCAGCATTGGATGAATGCACTGCATGTTCTGTCTGCTGTCTGTCAGTTTGCTTGTCTTATGTCGCGTTTCATGTTGTGTCTTGTGTAGCACCAGGGTCCTGGAGGAACATTATTTTGTTTCGCTGTGTACTGCGTATATGGTTGAAATGACAATAAAATCCGACTTGACTTGACTTGACTTGAGACTTTTGGTCTCCAAGTTGAGAAAGCAGATTGGTGATCTTTTCCTCGTGTTTCAGTCTTGTTTCGTTTGTGGCTGAGGTGATCACCTGCAAAGCAGAGGTCTTGCTCTCTGTCAGCTGTTGGTTAAGCCTTGTCAAAAACTCCTGTAGAGTGAGCTGATCTGTTCATCTCTTTGGTGAATGTCCGTGAGAAGTGCACTGTGCTTCACATCGGCCTTTCTGAGTTTTTCTCATTCAACTCTTAGGTTCTCCTGGGTACTGCTCAAGCTGTCAGTTAACCAAACTACCTGTTCACCTAGGTCCTTACAGACTTCGTCACATTCTAAGTACCCAGCCTGCTTTTTCTCAAGTTCCCCATTTACTGCAATGGGGTAGAGCGGCCAGCCTCTGCAGAAGGAAGTTGTACCAGTCCATGCCTAACTTGGGGCCCCAAGCTGTAGATGAGCGGGATATTCAACGTCAGCCGCATCAGACATTGCTCAAGCTACCTGGCTGTGGCCGCCGGTGTCTGTCGCACCCATTCCTCGCCCTCCAGTCACTCACGGAGGTCTGTAGATGCAACGGACGCTAACACCCTCATCTCGCAGGTTTCAATGAGCGGCAACATCTTCTTGATCGTGCCTGCACTCGTCCACAATATCCACTCTTGTTCACACTCCTGACTTGCGACATCCACGCTCTGGCGGTTCATTTCTTTCACGGCGGCGGGGTGCAGGAAGGACGTCTGCGCAAACCAGTGATCCAGGACATAACTTTATTTCACAAAGGTAAACCAAAACAAGACACAAGACCAACCAGAACCACTCGTAACATAAGGCTTCGCCTAGCGTATGAACTGCGCTCTGATCTGACTCACTGGGACTTAAATAGTCAGCCCCAATGAAGCACACCTGTGCCTCCATGAGCTCAGGTGTGCTCAGTCAGAACAGAGCGCCCTCTGCCCAGCCCAAAATTAATCCAAACCGTAACAGCAGATAATGTTTCACACAATCAGTAAAAAAAAAAAAAAAAAAAAAAAACTGCAACAGCCAAGCATTTATTATAATTAAATAGAGTTAAATGGAGAATAACCACATGCAAACATTGCTAGTAAGGTCTATATAGATATTTGAAAATGTCTGAAAATCTAGACATAACACCACTGTATATTAAAAAAACATTAAAATCCAATTTATCTCATCTCATATGTATAAGATTTAATTTGTGATCACACTTCATCTATAGAATGTGAGCTCTGAATGCTTCTGTATTATTATGTACTGATCAATACAGATGCAGGATGTTATAATAAATTTTGTAAAGTAGTAAAAAATAATCTTACAAGTGAGTAAAAGGTTAAACTTAAATGGTGATGTAATTTACACTGTCGACAGATCAAAATATGTGGTATTTTATTTTACTCATGTAAAATTAAAACTGAGCCATGTTGGCTTTTTTTTTATTAAGAAAGCTGACTTCTGCCCCCAAATAAGAAATATTTGCTATGTCACAATATGTCAAATATGTGACCTGATAAACTACTACATTTGGCCAACTTTTGTGGTTACACTGCACTAGTGTGGTTTTTTGTGGTCACACTGTTTCAATGTTTGCAAACTGTATTGCTCAAAACGGTTAATTATTGATAAGATGATGAGTCCAAAAGTTTACAGCCACCCTCCTGTTGGCTAAACTCCTCCTGTTGCCTTTTAAAAAGACTTTTTAAATAGGATTTATTTAACCTGGAGTCAGTGAGCAGACCTCATCATGGCTGTCAGTGGGATTAAAGTACATGAAGGGCTACTGTTAGGCTGCTTCTTCCTCCTCTCGGTCAACGGACAGTCCTCAGGCCCGTGAGTAAAATTTACATATTCACAGTAACTGTTCTTAAATCATGGAGGAATGGAGTGGGGAACAGATTGTTCATTACATCTTTCCAATACAGAACAGAGACAATACCCACATTTACAACAAATTAACAAGTGCCTCCTCATCCTGAATATGAAATTTGTCCCATGATTTCTGTACCCATGTCCCATGTCCCATTATCCACCTGTCCACCTATAATAATTGAATGCTGGATTATTGACACACTGACCAAGCAGGCATGGTCATTTTTTTCAAACTACTGCTTTCTGTCTTCAGGTCTTTCATGGTGACATTTCCTGCAGTGATTGAGTCTGGCTCTGAGTCTAAACTGTGTGTGAGTCTCCTGAAGCCTAATGAGACTCTGCAAATGACCATTTATCTGGATCACAACAACCAGAACACAACACTTCTACAGGAGAGAGTGGAGGAAGAATTTCACCGCTGCTCTCAGTTTAAGGTCAGAAAAGACCAGAATTATGATGATAATTGTTTTCCAGGTATTATTACCGTTTGATGTGCTTCTATAACACAGCATGTGATTTATCTGAACAGGCTCCACAGGTTGAGGGTCAGTCAGTTCAACACATCAGAGTAGAAGTGAAAGGTGAAAGTTTTAAGATGACTGAGAAAAGCAAAGTGATGTTTAAATCCTACAACTCACTGACATTCATTCAGACCGATAAACCAATC
This sequence comes from Hepsetus odoe, assembly GCA_017165825.1. Lineage (NCBI taxonomy): Eukaryota > Metazoa > Chordata > Actinopteri > Characiformes > Hepsetidae > Hepsetus > Hepsetus odoe. The sequence goes on from CM029382.1 coordinate 15,432,707, forward strand.
TACAACCCAGGCCAAACAGGTAATTCATAATTTCCAATAATTAACTTTCACCTCTGCCAGTACACTGTTATAAAGTATTCCAGTATGTTTCAGTCTAACCTCTACTTGCTACATTTGTACTTCATGGTAAGTTAACACAAGCAGTCCTTTAGATGCAGTGAAAAAGTTGATGTACCTGAAACCTATTTAGGAAGTCCTTGCATTTGGCAAATTAATCTGAAATCTGTGTTTTTGCTGAAATGCTCTGCTAACTGACTTTACTGAACAGCAGATAGATGCATGGCTGAAAGAAGTAAACAGCTTTGCAATATGACACTTAATTAATGATGTCTATAATATTTTTAACCTCTCTAATCCTTCTAATACACTGTTGTAAAGAGTCTTCCAGCATTTTATTGCCTATTTTTTATATTTAAATCTAAGGTCCTTTTAGCAAGCAAGATGGTGAAAAATAAAGAACAGAACTGAATACACACAGACTGCTGGACCCAGATGATCTACAAAGCTGAACCTGAAGTGACACATGAGGTTCATTGGGCAGCAATTCCCCAAATGAAATGTGTTTATTAGTCAAACCTAAATTAATTGACAACAACAAGACCAACACAAAACTCTCTTATTAAGGCTGTAGTTGGATAACTACTCACACTTTTTGGATTATTAATTAAAAAAAGTTGTAAGAATCCATGAGAATGTTAAAACAATATGTGCTCAAGACTTTTAAAAAATTAGGTTGTTTAAAAATTTGGAAATTTGCTCTTTTAGTAGTTTTCTAGTGGGATCTTGTTTAATCTCACTTTAAATAGCTGCCCGCTGCTGCACGTATGGGCTAAATACTGAGACTGTATTTCTTTGTGGTTCTCTGTCTGTTGTTCCATGTTTCACAATGACAAAGATTCACTTTCACAAATAATCTGTGGTAATTTACTGTACAGCAAATATATAATAGGCTAGTAAAAGCTGCATTGTATTCATTTCAAAGCAAAAAAGCGGAATACACAAAAGTACATAATGACATCTATTTATCATTCACAGTGAATTTCAGAGTTTTCACTATGGATTTGGATTTTGTGCCAATTAAACAAGAGGTAAGGGAAACATTGGAGCCCCAAAAATTAATGATGATCTGATTAAACTCTTAGTGCAGCAAATCTGAGGGGTGCATTTAAACAGGCTGAAGATAGTTTCTGAATAAATCCAGTCTCATCAGCAGTATTTTCTACTTAATTGTTTCTGAAATCCCTCAACCATCCTCTTCATAATGATAATGCATGAACAAACACTTTGGACCCAAAAGACATTCTCTGTTTTTAATGTGTTAAATGGTTTTAGAGATATTTTGATACCTTTATAAACAAAATGCCCAGCAAAAAACTGATGTTCAGTCTTTTTGTCTCTACAGTACAGCATGCTAACACTTGAGGTAAGATGGCTTTACATGCTTTATTTGTTACACGAGATTCTGTTACTCTATTTGTACACATTTCATGAAAGATTTAGATTTTAACATCTGGAGACCTTATTCAGTGCTTTCCTGATCTTACAATAAATTAACATGCGACTCCAAACAGGATAATAATGGTAACAGGATCAGTCAGTGGACGAATGTGTCCTCGACAGGCCTGATACTGCAGCTTTCTCACAAGCTGAATCCTGAGGCTCGCGTGAGGGCCTGTATAAACTGAAGGCTAGTATTGGTGACAGGTTGACCACACATAACTTTAAGGTGAAGAAGTACGGTAAGTGAAAACACAAGGACCTTCATTTTTTGCTTGATTGATCAACGTGAATGAATGGAATTAATGGAATTAACAGAAAGTTTTACTCTCAGTTTTGTCCCGATTTGAGGTTACAGTGAAAGCACCAGAAGTTCAGAGTGTTGGAGAAAATGAGTTGGTTAGAGGTTTGTGAAAGTAAGTGATAGTTTCAATATAATTATTATTATTATTTTTGCCATTATAATAAAAAGTTGAAGTCCACAGATAGACCCACAGTGATAGTGTGTTTAATGGGAGCAGGAGGGCCTCTTTTGTTAGAGACTGAAATGTTTAAATTGCCTTTTTGTCAGCCACATTGTCTCCAACCCATATAACACAGCTGGGCTCACTACAAACTTTTAAACCTTCCCTTTCTCTCTTGCTAGTACTTTTCGGTCACAGGACAGTCCTGCATCTCTTTCCCAACCACTCTACCTTGCACCATCTTCTTCAACTCTTTTCTGCATTGTTGACCCCAAATATTTAAACTCCTTTACTCTCACCACTTCCCTGTATCCTATCCCCTCTGCTATTCTCCCTTACATTCAGGCTTATGTATTGTTATTCCTACTTCCTATCATTTCTCTCTTCTCTGTAACATATCAATGCCACAACTCCTCTCTAGGCATGCTTTCTCTATGGTCACATGTCATTGGTTGAGGGGATAATGTGAGTCTGAGTAATGAGCAAGCTGAAATTTATTGAGTTAAAACCAAAACATGCTTTAAAAGACAAGAAACATAAACAAAGAACCAAGGAAACAACATCCAGTTTAGAGCCAAATGGACAACAACCAGCAAAGAACATGACAAACACAGAAAATATATATAAATAACACCTGTGGAAAGTGAGGAAACAAACTACACCCACCTGGGCATCCATCCATCCATCTTCTTCCTCATGACCCCAACGGGGGTTGCACTGTTGTCCAACCCAGCGCACACAGGGCGAGGACGGGGGACAAACCCTGGACAGGTCGCCAGCCCATCGCAGGGAGTAGCGGGACAGGGACGGCACCTTGCTCAAGGGCACCTCAGGACAACCCATTGGGAAGGGGTTTGAACCCCTGATCACGGGGCCAACGCCCTAACCACTAGGCCACCACTGCACCCACCTGGGCATTGACAGGAAATAGCCATAGACTAAAGTAAAACAAAAGCACATGGATACAAAGACACTTAGTGACACTTTAGCTGAATATCTACCCTGAAAGTAAGAACATAAACATGTGATATATAAATGTAAAAAAGAAAGTTTTTTTTTTTTTTTTCTTTTTATTACCTGGAACTATTTAAATATTGTCTCTGTGTTTTTTTTTTAAGGTACACCTATGGGCAGCCTGTACCTGGTAAAAGCACTGGTGCAAATTTTAGAAAAATTTCACAGCATTATATCAAGATGTGCAGATGGTTTCACCATGCCTGACTGAAATGGTAGAGGTGTGTAGCTCACTACATACGACAACCGTTTTACTTATTTCTAGATTAAATTATTCTAACTTTAAACTTTATAAATTTTCTTGGTTTTTTCAAACCTAGATGAAAGCAAGTGGATGTGCATCTCTCTTATTCAACATGTCTGTTTTCCTCAATTCACAATTTGAGCCAAATTTTAGAAATCAGCTTGACACGACTGTAACATTTACTGAGGAAGGGACAGAGTCGCTATGTCACTGGATTATTCTAACACAGACAGGCATAGACAAGGATCTGCACAGTTTTAGCAGACTGGAAAAATGAGTTC
>CM029382.1:15441206-15506206 GCA_017165825.1 Hepsetus odoe
CTAAGAGCTAGAATTGGCTATGTGTCCACAGGTCAGTTCTGCATATTTCAATGCTTGGATTTAAATCCTTTTTATGACCAATTTGATGTATATGTAATCTTTTTCATCTTTATTCATGTAGTGCACATGATGCTGTAATGTTCAGTAAAGACTGTTAAATCTCAGGATTCACAGGAAACAGTGTTTCTGAGGAGATGGAACTGATTCTTCCTGAAGATGTAATAGAGGGATCAGCACGAGCTTCAGTTTCAGTACTTGGTAAAATTAATTGATTTATTACATATTTTAAATGAACTTATTGAACAAAGCTATATGAACATGAGTTATAGACCCAGAATAGACAATTAGGGTGAGGCTACCAAATATTAGAAGATAAAATGAGTTAATCTTTTGTTTGTAAGCTTGTCTGTGTTTCTATGTTTTTGCTGTGATTGATGAAAGCATTTTACAAGAAGAATGATCATTGTGTTTTTTGTGGAGACATACTGGGCCGTGTCTCTAAAGAATCTTTGATGGACTGTTGGTGATGCCGCACGGCTGTGGAGAGAACAAAACATTGCTCTCCTCTCCCCCAATATATACATTCTTCAGTACCTGGAGAACACTCAGCAGCTCACCACAGCTATCCGGGAAAGAGCTACTGATTTCCTTAAGAGCGGTGAGAACTGATCTTTGTGAAGAGCTTATTGCCATGGTGACACTAAACTTTCTGATAAAATGATGTGCCTTTATACAGGATATCAGAGACAACTGAACTACAAGCATTTTAATGGCATACAGTACATCTCGCAGAGGAGAGGGGAACACCTGGTGAGAACTTCATGACACATGCCTGGTTAATGGGGAAAAAAAACTAATTGAAGATCTAGTCTAAACGTGCTGTAAAGTGCTGTATTGTAATAAAGACTCTTGTACTAAGACATTTTGACCATGATCACTAATCTGACTTTATATTAGGTTAACCGCTTGTAATGAGGACCCTTTGGCAAAGCACAGCATCTATATTGACCCAGAAACATCAACAGTGCAAAGAAATGGCTGATTAGTGGGGCAGAGACCAATAGACGGCTGTTTCACAAGACAAGGCAGACTCTTCAACAACAGAATGAAGGTCTGTTTTTTAAGAGAAGGTACTTAAGAGCTGGTAAATGGAATGAATTTGCTTCTGTTTTGATAAATATGCCTTTGTATTGCAGGGCGGTGTAAATGATGAGGTGACTATGACTGCTTACATCACTGCATCATTGCTTGAACTGGAGCACACAGTCGAGGTGAGGACACTGATCAGATTGTAGAATTCAATACATGGAATCATTTCTGATGAGAGAATGGGCAAAAATAAACATCTTCAATGCTACTTTTATGACTTTTATGACCTGTTTGTTCCTGAGCTTTTGAAAATGACAGCTGAATCACCAAATACATTTTAAGCAAAAATCTAGTGAACCAACTTACTGAGCATCATTTTAGTGTTAGTTCAGTTTGGCTGTTTGACTTTATAATAATGTCATGAGTCACAGTCAATGTGTTTTCATCTGAACTTTAATTTCCATTTGTTTTCAGGATCCTGTTGTGAGTAAAGGGTTATCGTGCTTACAGTCCTCTATTAGTAACCTGACCAACACCTACGCCACTGCCCTGCTGGCCTGGCTGTACTGTAGTCTGGCTGAGAGCACGAGACCTCGAGAGCATCTACAAAGAAGTTGACAGTGTTGCCATTTCAGGAGGTGTGAATGATTATATTTAGTGTTTATGTCAGTAACCTCAATTATATTTCAGCACCATTATAATATAATATTACTGAGTTTTAATAATGTCTATAAAAATTATGATTGCTCTCAATCTTAACATAATTTATTTGAACGTGTTCTTATTTCTTATTTTCCTTTAATTACAGATGGTCGTCTACACTGGTCTCAGTCAGCTTTAGAGGACTCTGAGTCCTTGATGGTGGAGATCAGCTCCATGTTCTTGCTAGCTGTTCTCACTGCAGGTGAAGTTACTGTTGTTGAATTGCCACGCTAACAGAATCGTCAGCTACAGACAACAGAATCCCCATGGAGGCTTCTCCTCCTCCTTCCAGGTACTGAATTAAAATCCAGACTTTTTAACCTTTTTGTTTCTAAGCAGATATTATAAACAAAGAGAGAACTGTTTTGGGTTAAAAATCCATTATTACTAGCAATTTGTTTGTTTGGATCAGGACACAGTGGTGGCCTCCAGCTCTGGCTCTGTACTCCACCAAAGTGTACAGCTCAGACGGCCCAGCACAGTAATCCGTACAGTCAGCAGATGAAGAGAGTCACAGCTGATGTGAACCAGAACAACAAGTGTTACTGTACTGGTGAGCAGCACTGCAGCATGTTCCTGGCAAACACACCATTTTAGTGCAGGGCTCCACCTGTGTGTCCGTGCAGGTCAGTGTGTCTTGTGTGCATCTTATGTCTGCTGTTCAGTAATGTTTCTGACATTCTTGTGCTTCTTCTTTTAACGAATCTGCCTTGCATTAATCAGATTTTAAAAAACAGGATTCCACATAATGTATCTTAAAGAGACACACAGTCCTGTTTCTCCCTGTAGACGGCCCTTTTCTACAATATTCCCACACCTCTTGAAGCCAGTACACTGAGCATCAGCGCTAAGACTGAAGGGAACTGCACAAAATCCTTTGGACACACTTTATCCATCAACTTTACAGTGACGTAAGAAAATATTTCTGATTTAAATTCAATTTTGACATCTTAAATTTGCCTTCATGTGAGCACAATATGTGCTCCTGTGCTTCTAAAATAAACACTTGATATCTAAGACTTCAAGTAATCTGTGCAAAATTGCCAGCAGCTTTACAATATTGACTCAGGATTACAGTCATTGGTACAAGATTTAAAAGCTACAGTGTAACACAGAAAAAAAAAAGGACAGTAAAGAAAATTTCTAAAAGTATAACAGCAGTTACACTGTTACGCTGTTATACTGTTGCTGGGGCTTTTGCCAAAGTTTAAACTATGAGCAGTTCAATCTTCAGGGAACAAATTTGGAATTTGACATTTTTGTTTAGTTTTGATTCATTCTAATTTCAGCAAATAAATTTGTTCTCTTTATATATATTTGTAATAATGGATAAAAATGTAATGATGAACAAACTAATAGAAATGATGGAGAATTTTTTTTAAATAAATGTGTTTTCATCTCCTGTATTGTTACACTTTATTAATATGAAGTTTTGTTCTGAAAATATAATCTTAAAACATTTAAAGATTGCAGACAGATAATATTTTTATTAGCTGTATTTTGCGTAGTAGTGCATCAAATAACTGACTAATTTAATAACTAAACTATAAACTTTGATTTCTTTTATCTTTTTTTCCAGATATACTGGGTCTCTAAACCACACTAACATGGTCATAGTGGATTTAAAGATTTTATCAGGATTTACAGCTGATCCCAGTACTGTAAGCAGTTTTTTAAATTTATTTTTCTTCTGAAAATGATGAGTGGGAGTCTGTGTGTGTGCTTGTGTTTGTTTTGGTGTGTGTGTGTGTGTGTGTGTGTGTGTGTGTGTGTGTGTGTGTGTGTGTGTGTGTGTGTGTGTGTGTGTGTGTGTGTGTGTGTGTGTGGGGAAAGAACAGCATACCTTCAGGATGTAGTCTTGTGGAGTCCCTGCCTAGATGGGAGCACTAAGGGGACCAACACAATATCTTGATGGTAGTTTTAATGTAATGGCTAATATAACAATGCATACTTCATTAGTATTTACTCAATAAACATTAAAGCCCCTGCATATTATCGCAGGGCCTCCTTATATATACTACCTTCTAAAACTTCTCAATGTGTCCTGATACATCATAAAGTAATTATTTGTCTCTCAGTTAAAAACAGTCTTTTTTGTGGAACGACTGATCTCCAAAGATGACCATGACGTGTATTTATCAATAGTGAGAGAAATGCAGTTTAACAGTCCAGTTATTGTGTAGATTCATTTACATCAAAATATCAGCGATGAATTAATTTATTCAGTACTGAATTCTGAATTCTGGTAAGCTATACATAAAAATGTTGCCTAAAATGTTTTTGAATATTAATTATGATAGAAACAAAACTAAAATACTGCGAAAAGATATGATGGAGCCCTTTCACACTTTAACTGGTACGTGTGTGTGTGTGTGTGTGTGTGTGTGTGTGTGTGTGTGTGTGTGTGTGTGTGTGTGTGTGTGTGTGTGTGTTGTGTGTGTGTCACAGGTCCCTCAGAATATTCCTATAAGTTATCAGCTACATATTAAACAGGTGCTTCCAGTCAGGAAGCTGAAACCAGCTGTGATTAAAGTTTATGATTACTACCAAACAAGTAAGATTTACCTTCTAACACTGTGGGACTGTCTCACTATTACTTTAATACAATTATACTGTTTTTGTTAACAGTTTTCTTCCATTTCTTTCATTTAGGTGATCAGTCTGAGACGGAGTACTCTTCCCCATGTGTGTAAGGTTTCAGATCTGACAAAGGAAAGACTCGAAACTGAAATGAAGGAATAAGGCTCTTGTTTGGTCTATAATTAAATAAATTCACTTCAAACGATGAGCATGTTTTGCACTCACAGGCTTTTAAATTTCCCTGTAGATTTTGATCTGTTGATCAATGATGTTGATTTAGTTGACTTTTTTGATCTTGAGCTCAGTGTTTTTTTTTTTTTGGTTTTTTTTTTCTCTTGATAGGTTTGCAACTTGCCATTTTCACCCATCTGATTATAAAAATGTTAAGTAATACCTTGCCTTCTGTTCATACATTCTCAGTTTTAAAAAGATCTCCAACTATTAAGACGTGTATACTTTATTTTCCTGTGCTATTGAAATATTTTTTAGAAACACAAACATTTGCTTTAAAAAAAAGTTTAATATCTCTTTTGACATAAGACTGCATAGTGCACTTTGGGGCAATGATACAAGATGGTTGCATGGACAGGGCCATCAGAGGTCCTTAACTCATCAGCAGGTCCGGATTCTGCTCCTTTGTGCAAGGAGGAACAGGATGAGTTCTGCCAGAGTCCTACAAAGTGACCTCCAGCGGGCCACTGGCGTGAAAGTCTGACCAAACCATTAGAAACAGACTTCATGGGGGGGAGGGCCTGAGGGCCCAATGTCCTGTAGTTGGCCCTGTGCTCACTGCCCAACACCATGGAGTTGCATTATTAAACAATTTTATGTGGGGAATTAACATTAATATGTATACACATCAAAGGAAAAATGTTAGGTTTCAATTCAGTCTAACCCTTAAAATCCAATGTAAAGGAGAAAGTATTATCTTTATTTAAATGAGTGTTTAATTATCAGGGAAAATATAAAAACAACCATTACTGCATTAACATGCAAATACTACATGTGTGTAGCAGGCTTGTTACTATTATTACTTTTTATAATCTAGGCAAAAAGTCACATGATCAAGATGTGGATTATCCATCAGTGGTCTGACACATTATCACTTATCAACGCATGTACAAACATCAGTTCCATCATCTCATACAAACATGTACTTCCCATCCTTCAAAGTCAGCTGCATTTTGTTGGTCTTGTAAGATTTAATTTTCTGCCAATAAAAGTTGAACACATACACAGAACCATGAACCAGTTTATTACATAAAACTGTTACATTATATTCATTACAGGAGAAAAACAGGTCCATTACCAACTTCCAGTCAATCACAAAACTGTTTATTAAATAGATAACAGATTCATTTAAACTTTCATACAAATAAGTAAGCACAGTAATATTGAGCTCCCCAAAACTTATTTCTAGAAACATGGCCTTAACCTTAAGATTGACAGAACTTTAACTGAAGTTGGTATTTAGACCATTTTAATCATCTGTGTAATCATCTATTTGCTGCCATTAAAACAGCTCGTGTCTTTCTGTGACATTTTTAGTCTCCTTACATGCCTTAATGCATATTTAACAGATTTTTCAAACTTCTCACAACATTTACATTCTGTATTTATTTCCTTGTATGTGTTAATCTGTTTCATCGCTGTAGTCTTGACAAGTTTCCTCCTGAAGAAGAAGTGATGTTCATGACAGTATAAGGTTCTTGGTGAACTCTTTCAAGAGTGTCTCCAGTGAAGCGTTTCTTATTGTCATGTGCAATCAGTACGTCATCCCCAGTAAATAAGAAATTCATCCCTCTGCATTCAAAAAGGCCGTTATACAGTTGTTATAAAAAAAAAAGTTAATTATAACCACTGAACCTTTAAGTTGCTTTTCATATATATCATCTCATATATATGTGCTCCGAAAAATTAAAGGAACACTTTGAAAATACATCAGATTACGTCAGTCAGTCATTTTCTGCTGCTTGTCCCAAGCAGGGTTGTGGGGGGGTGTTGGAGTCCATCCCAGCTCACACAGGGCGAAGGACGGAGGACATACCCTGGACAGGTCGCCAGCCCATCGCAGGGAGGAGCGAGACAGGGATAGCACCTTGCTCAAGGGTACCTCAGGGCGACCTATTGGGAAGGGGTTCGAACCCCTGATCAGGCGACCAACGCCCTAACCACTAGGCCACCGCTGCCCCTTTCAGATCCACATCATTTGATGAAAATGAAAATTATCAACCTAAAGAGGGCTTCATTTGAAGTTATCAAGAATTTTTTTACTGAAAAATTGATGCAGCGGGCTAGTTCGATTTGCTGAAATATTATTGCAGCAACTCAGAATGGTCCTCAGTATTTTGCATGTCCACCACGTGCTTGTATGCATGCTTGACAACGTCTGGGCTCCTTATGAGATGACGGATGGTGTCCTGTGGAATCTCCTCCCAGATCCTGATTAGGGCATCACTGAGCTCCTGGACAGTCTAAGGTGCAACCTGGCAGCGTCGGATGGACCTTAACATGCTGTCCCAGAGATGTTCTACTGGATTTAGGGCAGGCGAGCATGAAGGCTAATCAATGTTATCAACTCCTTCATCCTCCAGGAACTGCTTGTATACTCTTGCCAGAAGGGGCTGGGCATTATCATCCAATTTTTCAATGTGAGTGGATCAACAGTGCTACAGCTCAGAAGATGGAATAAAAGTGAGTGAAGTGTCATGAAAGCAGTGTACATTTACTAGCATTTACTGCACATTTGCACATCACCACCTTAGACTTCCTGACATGGATTATACTGTATGTATATTTCATATAATAATCCTGTACAGCTTTTCTAAATAGGTCTATTTTATTTAATTTATCTGTTTTTCAATGTTTTTCTATATATTTTTATTTTGCTATTTTATTTTCATTTTATGCTATTCTTATGATGCAACCTTGTGTTTGCAAAGTCTAAAGAGTAACTCAGGGCTACACTGCACTGGCAGCTGTACTGTGTTATATATATATATATATATATACATTTTAAAAGAAAAAGAGAGAGAATGATATAACACAAGTGCGAGTGCACACGTACGATTAGAAGCCTTTTGTGTTGAGAGACTTATCTGAGTTTTCCTCAGCTCTGTTTACAGTCTGGCAGTTCATCTCTCTGGCCAGTTTAAATTCCACCCATTTTGGGGTTTTACTGGTTTTTCTCACCCATTTTGAGACCGTCTAAAGCGTGACTGAGGGCTACACTGCACTGCCAGTTGGATTGTGTAACAGTGAATGGGGCAAATAAGACAGCATGTTGCCTTTAAACTATTTTTCTACCGTGGATTGGAAAACAGCAACAGGTAGATGTGCCACTGTCAGCTCACCTGTCGAATGCAACCAACTTGTGTCACTGACCCATTGTGCACTGTGCAGTGCAAATAGATATAATTTTTTTTAAAGCACGTTTAAAAAGCTGGTTTCTAAAAAAAATATTTCAAAAGCTAAGGAAAATAAAGCTTGCACGTCTGAATAGTTGGAGATCTTTTTGAAATTGAGAACGTATGAACAAAAAGCAAGGTAATACTATATATTTTATAATCAGATGGGTGAAAATGGCAAGTTACAAGCTTATCAAGAAAACAACAAAAAAAAACAAACAAACAAAAAAACAAACAAACACTGAGCTTAAGATCAGAAAAGTCAAATAAATCAACTATTGCGAAATTTAAACACCTATGTATTAAATGACCACATCTACATGAAGCTCAGTTACCTTTAGGGAATTTTAAGCCTGGTCTGTCAGTGGACTTCGTCGTGGTCTTATATGAAAACAGTTCTGCTCATCTTCAACTTCATGAGTATAACTTGTAACTGATTTCACTGATTTCAACTGATTCAACCGATTTCCACTCAACGACCTAAAACAAGCTGAATTTGCCTTCTTGTTATTAAAGGTCTTTCATAATATTCATAAAAGCTCTTTGTGAATTCTACTTTGTTCCTCATGTATTAGTTCATTGTAATGCTAATGTAAGGCAATGTTCATGATACTGACACACAACAAAAATAAAAATATAGAAAACAAAAAAAATTGGAGACTTTTAATATAGGAAGTACTCACTGTGTAAATAAGATCAGTGCTGTAATTCTCAGTGGTTTCTCAGACAAAATAGTACTTAATATTTATAGAAACTTCAGAACCACACTGAAATGGATCCTGTAAGTCTTCTATTGATAGTTCACTGTTCACTGGACTGTAAGGAGTGGCAGGTTGTAAGAGAGCAATAAGTCGTATATCAGTTTTTTAAAAAAAGAATTGCATGTCCTCTGTATTGGCCATCTGGATAGATTTGCCAGACGACAGTGAAAAAGAAAAGAGCTTAAATGAAAGGAAGTGAAATCTGTGTTTCAGGGCGATCAGGTGGATTAACTGTGAAGGTGACCAATCCAATATCATCTGAAGTGAGATTAAGAAGTAGCTTTGCAGACCAACCTCGCCCTTTCAAAAGATACACTTTCTACACTTACACACTTTTTTCAGCATATACTTTAGGAATCGGGGTTCCAGTGTTGGAGTGTGTACTTTGATCTGTTTACCAGTGAAAGAAAGATTGTTATCAGATTACCTTCTTTAAAATTAACAAAAAATAAATAGTAACGAAATAGTGAAAATAAAAGACTCACCTTTCCCTCTATAGCTGTTTCTCATTCAAAGTTTTTTGGTAAATCAAGAAACTCAGTTTTGCCAATTTCATAAGTGAGCTGTACTTTTCAATTTCTCCACGGAAATGTCTAAAAATGAAGTAATGAAGAATTATACCGACCACACAATGAATATAGTAATAAAAATGATAAAACAATGAAATGCATATTGGAACTCATTTTTCCAGTCTGCTAAAACTGTGCAGATCCTTGTCTATGCCTGTCTGTGTTAGAATAATCCAGTGGCTGCCAACGGCTCACCTGTTCCTTCCTCAGTAAATGTAACAGTCATGTCAAGTTCCATCCATCCATTATCTGCCGCTTGTCCCAAACGGGGTCGTGGGGGAGTGCTGGCGTCCAACCCAGCGCACACAGGGCGAGGACGGGGGATGCACCCTGGACAGGTCGCCAGCCCATCGCAGGGAGGAGCGGGACGGGGACGGCACCTTGCTCAAGGGTACCTCAGGGCAATCTACTGGGAAGGGGTTCGAACCCCCCGATCCTCCGATCATGTGGCTGACGCCCTAACCACTAGGCCACCAGTCATGTCAAGTTGATTTCTGAAATTTGGCTCAAATTGTGAATTGAGGAAAACAGACATATAAAGTTTAAAGTTAGAAGAATTTAATCTGGAAATAAGTAAAAATGGTTGTCGTATGTAGTGAGCTACACACCTCTACCATTTCAGTCAGGCATGGTGAAACCATCAGTACATCTTGATACAAATGCTGTCGAAATTTTCAACAAATTTGCACCAGTGCTTTACCAGGAAAAGGCTGTCCATAAGTGTACCTTAAAAAAAAAAAAATACAGAGACAATATTTAAATAGTTCCAGGTAAAAAAAAAAAAAAGAAAAAAAAAAAGAACTTTCTTTTTTACGTGTATATATCACATTTCTATGTTCTTACTATCAGTGTAGATATTCAGCAAAAATATGGAGGCAATTATTTTTATTGTTATTGTGGAATTTTTTTTTTTTTTCTCCCAGTTTTGTGCACGTCTCTGTCCCTATATTTGTTTGCCATTTTTGCATGTGAGTCACTGTAGTGCGTTTTCTTTCCTTTTCCTTTTGGGCTGCTAACATTTCTCAGAAACGTTTCTCACTGAAGCCTGAGGCCAGCAGAAGTGCTGTACTGGTACAGATTATTGAGAATAAGGGTGACAGGTTAACAGGTGGTAACTATAGACCAACTTAATCGGCCACAGCATTAAGTTATGGACGCTAGTTTATGAAGAGAGGTGATGAAGAGTGTGTAATTATGGTCTCATGACAAGAAAGAGCACTACAGATGCACTAAGTGTCTTTGTATTGTGTTTGTCCATGTGCTTTTGTTTTGCTTTAGTCTATGGCTATTTCCTGTCAATGCCCAGGTGGGTGTAGTTTGTCTCCTCCCTTTCCACAGGTGTTATGTATTTATTATATATTTTGGGGTAATTTAACAGCCACCTCTGTGTTTGTCATGTTCTTTGCTGGTTGCTGTTCATTTGGATGTAAACTGGATGTTGTTTCCTTGATTCTTTGTTTATGTTTCTTGTTTTAAAGCATGTTTTGGTTTTAACTAAATAAATTTCAGTTTGCTTGTTACTCAAAATAATAATAATATTAATAATAATGATGATGATGATGATGAACTGATAACACTCTGTACTTCTGGTGCTTTCACTGTAACCTAAAACCAGAGCAAAAATGAAGGTCCTTGTATTTTCAATTACCATACTTCTTCACCTTAAAGTTATGTGTGGTCAACCTGTCACCAATACTAGCCTTCAGTTTATACAGGCCCTCGCGAGCCTCAGGATTCAGCTTGTGAGAAAGCTGCAGTATCAGGCCTGTCGAGGACACATTCGTCCACTGACCGATCCTGTTACCATTATTATCCTGTTTGGAGTCGCATGTTAATTTATTGTAAGATTATAAAAAGCACTGAATAAGGTCTCCAGATGTTAAAATCTAAATCTTTCATGAAATGTGTACAAATAGAGTAACAGAATCTCATTGTAACTAAATAGTGTGTAAAACCATCTTACCTCAAGTGTTAGCATGCTGTACTGTAGAGAGGAAAAGACTGAACATCAGTTTATGCTGGGCATTTTGTTTATGAAGGTATCAAAACATCTCTAAAACCATTTAACGCATTAAAAACAAGAAGAATGTCTTTGGGTCAAAGTGTTTGTTCAACATCACATTATCATTATGAGGATGGTTGAGGGATTTCAGAAGCAATAAAGTGAAAATACTGCTGATGAGACTGGATTTATTCAGAAATTTTCAACCTGTTAAAATGCACCTTTCAGATTTGCTGCACTAAGATGTTAATCAGAGTATCATGAATTTATGGGGCTCCAATGTTTCCCTTACCTCTTGTTTAATTGGCACAAAATCCAAATTCATAGTGAAAACTCTGAAATTCACTGTGAATGATAAATAAATGTCATTATGTACTTTTGTGTAATCAGCTTTTTTGCCATTAAATGAATACAATGCAGCTTTTTCCAGCCTATTATATATTTGCTGTTCAGTAAATTACCACAGATTATTAGTGAAAGTGAAAACTTGTCATTGTGAAACACGGAACAACACATAGAGAACCACAAAGAAATACAGTCTCAGTATTTAACCCATACGTGCAGCAGGGGGCAGGGGGCATTTAAAGTACCTGGGGAGCAGTGATGGGGTTGGTAGCTTGTGCAGGGCAATCTACTGGCCTGGGATTCAAACCCACTACCTTCTGCTTCAGGGACTCAGTCCCTAAGCACTAAGCCACTGCTGCCCCCATTGATCTCTGAAAGCATACAGAGTGATACAAAGTTTTATGTTTAATGCATTTTTACTATTGTATTAGTTTTCAGGTGGTTCATTGCTATCATCTAAAGTTTTGCCCTAGGATTAGTTTTTGGAGCTACAGTACTACTAGTACTAGTACTACTCTTGTAGATGATACCTGTGAATGCAGAGGCTGCAGGATTAGGCAATAAAATGCTGGAATAGCCTTTTAAGCAGTATATTAGAAGAGGTTAAAGATACTGCAGACAGCATCAAATTGCAAAGCTGGACTTTCAGTTAACTCTTTTTTACAGCTAAGCATCTACCTGCTGTTCAGTAAAGTCAGTTAGCAGAGCCTGTCTTCTTCTCCTTCTTTTCCTTTGGCTGCTCCCGTTTAGGAGTCGGCACAGCGGATCAACTGTCTCCATTTCTTCCTGTCCTCTGCATCTTCCTGCTTCAAACCGACCACCTGCATGTCGTCTCTCACCACATCCATAAACCTCCTCTTTGGTCTTCCTCTTCTCCTCTTTCCTGGCAGCTCCATCTTCAACATCCTCCTTCCAATATAATCCTCATCTCTCCTCTGGACATGTCCAAACCAACGCAACCTTGATTCTCTAACCTTGTTTCCAAGACGTCTAACCTGAGCTGTCCCTCTAATATACTAATTTCTAATCCTGTCCATTCTCGTCACACCCAACGAAAATCTCAGCATCTTTAACTCTGACACCTCCAGCTCCGCCTCCTGTCTTTTCGTCAGTGCCACCGTCTCCAACCCATACAACATAGCTGGTCTCACTACTGTCCTGTAAACCTTCCCTTTTACTCTAACTGGTACGCATCTGTCACAAATCACTCCACCCATTCCAACCTGCCTGCACTCTCTTCTTCACTTCTCTTCCACACTCGCCGTTACACTGAACTGTTGATCCCAAATATTTAAACTCCTCCACCTTTGTTACCTCCACTCCCTGCATCCTAACCACTCCACTTTCCTCCCTTTCATTCACACTCATGTATTCTGTCTTTGCCCTACTCACTTTCATTCTTCTCCTCTCTAGAGCACATCTCCATCTCTCAAGGTTCTCCTCAAGCTGCTCCCTACTCTCACTACAGATCACAATATCATTAGCAACTATTATCGTCCATGGAGACTCCTGTCTAACCTCGTCCGTCAGCCTGTCCATTACATTTGCAAACAAGAATGGGCTCAGTGCTGATCCTTCATGTAATCCAATCTCTGCCTTAAATGCATCCGTCACTCCCACTGCAGATCTCACCACAGGATCTGCCATCATACATATCCTGAACTACTCTCACATACGTCTCTGTAACACCAGACTTCCTCATACAAAACCATAACTCCTCTCTAGGCACCCGGTCATATGCATTCTCCAAGTCCACAAAGGCACAATGCAACTCCTTCTGACGTTCTCTGTACTTCTCCACCAATGCACTCTGAGCAAACATTGCATCTGTAGTGCTCTTTCTCGGCATAAAACCATACTGCTGTTCAATCATTCTCATCTCTTTTCTTAACCTAGCTTCCACTACTCTTTCCCATAACTTCATTCTGTGACTGATCAACATTATCCCTCTATAGTTACTACAGCTCTGCATCAACCTTATTCTTGAAGACTGGTACCAGTACACTTTATCTTCACTCCTCAGGCATCTTCTCACTTTCCAAGATTGTGTTAAACAATCTGGTCAGAAACTCAACTGCCATCTCCCCTAAACACCTCCATGCTTCCACTGGTATGTCATCTGGTCCAACAGCCTTTCCATTCTTCATCCTCCACTTGTCGCACCAAATACATTTCTAGCCGTCTATCTTATCACTTCTGCAGTAGTTTCCCAGCAATCTGATAGCTGTTCAACACCTCCCAGTGCCTGTGTTAACTCCTGCCTGAATTCCACCCTGCAGTCCTTCAGCAGAATTCAACAAGAATTCCACCTTCAGCTTCCACCACTTGATCCTCGACTCTGCCTTCACTTTCCTCCTCTTCTTGACCTCCAAGGTCATCCTACAGACCATCATCCTATGCTGTTTAGCTACACCCTCCCCATCACTACTTGGCAGTCTCCAGTCTCTTTCAGACTGACCCTCCTGCAAAGAATATAATCCAGCTGTGAGCATCTTCCTCCACTCTTATATGTCAACATGTGCTCATCCCTCTTCTTAAACTAAGTATTAACTACAGCCATTTCCATCCTTTTTGCAAAATCTACAACCATCTGACCTTCAACACTCTTCACTCCAGAATTTTTATTTCTCTTCCATCTCACAACCAACTTGTGGAGCATAAGCACTAACAACATTCATTATCACACCTTCAACTTTCAGCTTCAAACTCATTACCCTCCCTGACACCCTCTTCATCTCCAACACTCTCCACATACTCTTCCTTCAGGAAAAAACCTACCCCATTCCTCCTTCTATCCACACAATGGTAGAACAGTTTAAACCCTCCTCCAATACACCTGGCCTTACTACCTTTTCATCTATTCTCTCACACACAAAATATCAACCTTCCTTCTCTCCATCATATCAGCTAATTCTCTACCTTTACCAGTCATGCTGCCAACATTCAAAGTCCCTACCCTCACTTCCACTCTCCTCTCCTTCTTTCTTTCCTCATCACTCTAGACATACTTTCCTCCTCCTCCTCTTCTTCTTCTTCTTCTCCTTTGGCCAACAGAAGTCCAATTTCAACCAGCACCATGTAGGCTAACAGCACTGGTGGTGATCGTTCTTAACCCGGGCCTCGACCAATCCGGTATGGAAGTTTGTTTTGTTGTCCGCATATTGATTTGGCAATATGGAAGTTTTTCACTGGATGCCTTTCCTGACATAACCCTCCCGATTTATCCAGGCTTGGGACCGGCACAAAGAAATACACTGCCTTGTGCATCCCTAGTGGCTGAGTTATATATCTTGCCCATGTGTAGTTAAAATCAGGTTTCCGGTTCAAATCGGGTAGCGATGTACTGATTATCAAGAATAATTAACATTACAAAATAGTCTCAACCAAAAATTGTCATATTATTTTTGTCTTTTATTTAAATCTCCGTACATTTTTAGATTTATTAGCTGTTCATGAAGAATATGGAAGATTTGAGAAAAAAGAATGTTGGTTAATTCTGTATAGATTATATCTAGCCCGTATTTTTTTCATCGGGCGTTTGTGTGCTTTATTTCTGATATATTTGATTTGTTTTGGGAGATACTCATTCTTCATGTCATTAAAGTACTAATTTATTATTTTCCACCACTAGACAGAATATTAGAGTGCTGTTAAAACCCTCAACAGCACCGGGTCTGTCCACAATGTCCCTCTTGTGGGAAATGGATGGACAGGATTATGCATGAGTATATCAGAGGGACAGTGCTCCACGTTTGATCTTCATATCAGTAACCAACTACGATCAACTGCTGATTCATTTTTACATCCAAGTGTCAAACTGATTCACCTGAAACTAGAACAAAAGAAAGTTACTTATTTTTATTTTTGAACATGTGAAATGAGAAGAAGAGCCAAGAAAGAGTAGAGGTGAAAGAGTTGGACTGTGGGAAGATTATTCCCTGAGAAATTCTTTGAAGGCATTCAGAAGTTCTGGACCTCAGGGAGAAGCTGGTTCCACCACTGAGGAGCCAGGACTGAGAAGAGTCTCGACATCTTCCTCTTCTCTTCAGTAATGGAGAGACGAGGATTATACTGGGAGGAGGAAGCTGAAGATGGAGCTGCCAGGAAAGGGGAATAGAAGGAAGACCAAAGAGGAGGTTCATGGACGTGGTGAGAGAGGACATGCAGGTGATCGGTCTGAAGGAGGAAGATGCAGAGCACGGAAAGAAATGGAAACGGGGGGTCAATTGGGGCGTGCCCTAAACGGAAACAGCCGAAAGAAGAGGAGGGGTAAGGAAAGGTAGATGTTTAAACATTAAGTGTCCTCCAGTGCCCCCTACCGTCCACATGGCGTATTTGATACTGATTCGTGAACAAACCGCCTCTCTTCGAAATGATTCTTTAAAGAAACCGAACCGATTCACTGTTCCGCTCCTGTCGCATCCTCGCAACTTGAGTTCAGTCCCAAACGAGGAGCTGCGGTTCTGTAGTTTGATTAAGAGGGTACTAAGGACGTTTTTTGGTCCTGAGATCTTCGGAACAGAGCACGTTGAGCCTGGAGTGGCGGTCATAAATGTACATATATCTACATATATCTGTTACTTGTTACTAATTAGTCCATGGAAGTCGCTCTGGATAAGAACCTGTTATCAATGTAAAGTGCCTTGGGGCAACTTTGTTGTAAAAGGCGCTATACAAGAATAAATTGAATTGAATTGAATAAGAGCGTCAGCTAAATGCCTTAAATGTAAATATATCGGTTGTTTTACAACTAATGACACGGTCCGATTGTACCCGTTGTGTAAAAACGCAACGAAACGAATTCAGTGTTGAATCAGTAAAACATCGATTCACTCGATTGAATCGGTTCGCGAAACTGAACATCTCTGTGAAGCTAACGCGTCTTCCCGAAGTAAACGCGACAAAACGGCTAAAACAGTGAGTGATACAACGAAGCTGCGTCTGCTTTATTTTTACTTTCCCTGTTAATATCTGCTAATTTTAGCGCATTGAATTAACAGTATATGTAGACTTTTACTTTGTTTGGTTCATATTAGCTGCAAAAGTTAGCTTAGCTTTAGCTAGCAATGCTAATTTGTTGTTTAGTACAAAGTATGGTGACACACTAAGCCACTTAAGCGTTTAATCCCATAAAAAAATATATAAAATCATCTGAAATGAAATGCCTATGGATATATGTGCTAGTAATGGGATTTTTAGTATCTGTGTTTACTCGCACTGTGTTAGCTGTTAGCTTCGCAATATTGAGGGTCATGTTTCCACAATAAAGGCAGAAATAACCTTAGAGTCTCCACAGAATATAGTCAGATAGCGTGATTACATTTCACACAATTTTCTGAGCTATCTTCGTCTTTTTTGTGGTTTTATTTTGAAGGAGGAGGCCAGATTACCCTGAGCTGAGTGACAGACTGCTTCACACTGCGGGTGGATATGAAAGGGTCAGAGACCGGGCTGCTGCACTGCACTCAGTTTCATTATTTACACCTGATTTAACTCTGTCTTTAACATTATCTCATCTTCAGGCAACAGAAGAGCTCAGATCCTGACTGTAATGTTCCTGTAATAGAAGAAGGTACTTTCATCAAAATATCATACTACTACTAATAATAATAATATTAACAATAATAATGTAACTTTGGAAATAAAAGGTACACAGATAAATCCAGACTCTTTGACCTGCTTGATTTCCCCCCGCATATGTTACAACGGTGTACTGTGCACACACACACACACAAAGATGTCTTTTCTTGAGTAACTTTGTTGGCGAGATGGATAGAATGGAACTCCTCACTTCCTCGTACTCATTCATTTGATTAAGGCTCTTTTAAAGTGTATTGTATTAGGAAAGGTCACTTAAAGGGTCTTTCAGTGGATTCCCTGAACACTATTTCTTTTACTGCCACAACTGTCTTTCCCTGCATGTCCAGAGTAATGTATGTTCATATGTTTGTTTTATTAGTTCTTTAATTATTGCTGATGGAAAGTTAATTGAAGTCTGTGATACTTTCTGGGTGTGTGAGATATCAATAGATTTTTTTAAGTTCACTAAAAATATTAAGGTTAAACTTCTGTTGACAATATTTGTATAGATATAATGTTTCTTTTTTACTTTCTATTTAATATGGTATATTTTACTATGTTGTCTTTTATTCCTTTTAAATAATTCAGAGCTATTACTCCATGAATCCATAAGTTCCAGAAAACATTAATTCCAGAAATTATATTATATCCCTTGGGATGATTTAATGCACTTTTGTTTATGTTTTTGCTTCAGGGGCTGTTGCTACTGCAGAAGACCCATCAGCAATCACGACTATTCAGTCAGCTGCTACCTTCTCCTCTGAACAGCCGATAAAATACCTCTTCAAGACAGAAGGAGCTGGGGGGCAGGTAGGGGAACTGTACCCTCCCACCGGGCAGGTAGGAGAGGACCAGAGAAGATAGTGAACCTGAAAATCAAAATACTTTTATTACCCTCCAAAGGATTTCTTTTGGTCTAGTAACACAAAAGAACAAATGAGCAACGTTGTAATAGGGATGTTATTGACCCTTGCTTTTTCTAGGTGACGTATAGGGTAATTCAAGTTTCCGATGGACAGTTGGAGGCTCAAACAGATGGTGCCACAGCCGTCAGTGTAGTGACTGGCTTCCCTGCTGCTACGCAGCCCGTTACACAGGTGAATATACTATGCTACTGTATTTATAACTGAGCTTATTTATTTCAATGTCTCACAGCCTAACTCATACTACCGCTGGTCCAAATAGGCTGTATTCTCTCAGTCAGAAGGCTTAGAGGGAGATGGTACAGAAACCCATTACACGTATTACCCAGCCACTATTTCGGATGCTGGAACAGGCGCTATGGTCACTGGTGTGCAAGCCTCTGAAACCATCCTAAGTCAGAGCACACCTGCAGGTAATGGAGTGTATTTTTTCAGACATTTAACTATTTCAGGCACTTTGTTGTGGCTTTAATTACATCTTTGTTACAATGAACAGAATTAGTCAGCGTTATCTTGTCCTGTGTTACAGGTCAGTTATATGTGATGATGTCCCCACAGGAAGTTCTGACGGGAGCAAACCAGAGGTCTATTGCACCTCGCACACAAACTTACAACACGTAATCGTACTTTCTCATTTAGAGTCTCAAACATAAGTTTGTTGTTCTTGTGAAGAGTTTGTTTTTCTTTAGTATGTGCATACTTGTTTCTGCCAGTTTATTAATAAAATTCAGTATGCTTTTAGTCTTAGTGAGGTCTTTTTTTTTGAGAACCTATGTTTTAATTCATTTCACAGCAAATCAGAACCACCAAGGACTTCAAGAGATGAAAAACGTCGTGCCCAGCATAATGAAGGTAAGCTTTCACTTTTGAATACAGAAATTTATCTAACAGATACTTTTTGTTTCCTAAATACAACAAAATAAAGGATCAGCAGCAAAGTTAAATGTTTGTTTCTTGTTCTTTTCTTTTATTTAGTGGAACGAAGACGTAGAGATAAAATAAATAACTGGATTGTTCAGCTTTCTAAAACCATTCCAGACTGTACATTGGACTCAACCAAGACAGGGCAGGTTGGTATTTCTTTGAGATTAGGTAGGACACTACGCGAGGCAGGACAGTGTGGTCTAGCTTTAAAAATGCTTTGTAATTTGCAACAGAGTAAAGGTGGGATCCTGTCAAAGGCCTGCGATTACATACAGGAACTGCGACAGAATAATAATCGGTTGGCAGAAGAGCTAAACACACTTGAAAGGTTGAGGATGGACAATCAGCTTTTACGGCAAGAAGTAAGCCTCTTTCTTATAAAACTACACTGTGTGCACAGTTATTAGGCAAGTGAGTATTTTGACCATATCTTTTTTTTTTTACGTACATATTCTGACTCCAAGCTGTATAAACATAAATGCTGGTTGGATTTAAACATATGTGTATTTGTATAAGAGGGAGGGTGTGGCCTAAGGAGATCAACACCATATATTTAGGTGTGCTTTATTATTAGGCAACTTCTTTTCCTCCTCAGCCAAAAAGAAATGGAACTGAGTGACAAGTCAAATATGATGAAGTTTTTTTTTCAGAGGGATGCAGCACTCTTGATATTGCCATGTGATCACAGAACCATCAAACAGTGTATTATAAATAGTCAACAGGGTTGCGAGAAACATGTTGAGAAAACACAATAATTAAATGGCAAAGATTTTAGAAAAATCAAACATGAAGCTACCAGGAAGCCATGATCCTCCAGTTTGTCATAGTCCAGAAACACAAGGTGTTCAGTGTTCAGAGACATGGCCGAGGTAAGGAAGGCTGAAACTCGACCACCACTGAACAAGACACACAGGCTGAAACGTCAAGACTGGGCCAAGAAATATCTGAAGACAGATTTTTCAAAGGTTGCGTTACATGTTGACAGATCAGGTGGATGAGCCCATGGCTAAATCAGTAACGGGCACAGAGTTCCACTCAGACGCCAGCAAGGTGGAGGTGGGTACTGGTTTGGACTGGTATTATTAAAGATGAGCAAGTTGGACCTTCAGTCTAAAGGTGGACTCCAATTCCACTCCCAAACCTCCTGCCAGTTTTTAGAAGTCACTTTCTTCAAGCAGTGCTTCAGGAAAAAATCTGGATCTTTCAAGAAGACTATGATTTTTATGCATGACGATTCTTTTTTTTTTTTTTTTTTTGTGGTCAGAAATTTTTATTTTGAGTTGTTTGTTGATTATTCTCACTTTAACAGATGAAAATAAACAAGCGATACTTTTCATTTAGTTACATAATAATTGTGCACACATGTATCCCCTGAGAATTTTCACACTCACATTTTCCTTAATATTCAGGTTTCAGGATTATTAACATTTTGGATTGACTGATAGAACTGTTCCATTTTTAAATGATTAAAATCAGTCTTAAAAATACTTACTTGCCTAATAATTGCGCACACTGTATAGTGTTTATATACTCCTTTCTGTGTCTGCACAATGTTTTCACATTAAATTTGTTTGAATATTTGCAAATATGCTATAAAGAGAACATGCTTAAATGTGTTTTTCAGATAAACAATAGCTAAACACAAGAATTTACTCCAGTCTCCTTAGTTGTGTTTTTTTGCTTCTGACAGGGTTGTGTAAGAAATGAGAAGCTGGTTTAAATTATTTTTTAACCACTGAAGTATAGTATTCACCTCAGCACTTATCCAATGATAGACATTTTCCTATTTACTCAGTTAAATACAGGTTCTTTTTATGGCTAGGCAATGTATTTTTGACTAGAAAATCAACAAAATGTGTGAATTGACCAAAACTTAAAATTAGGACTTGTACTGTTAGTTTTTAAAATTCTTGATATTGTAAATGGAGGAGTATAAAAATGTTTACAACACAATCCTACCATACAACACAATCCTACCATATACACAGGCCAATGAAAGGAAGTTTGTATTTTGATGCAGTTAAGAAACTAACCATAGCAGGACTTGTTAACCATAAAAGTTTAAAAACGTAAAAGGCGACCAAAATGAGTAGAATAATTAAATACTCGAGTAAGATGCTGAACAGAAGTGTGGGTAACTGCATGGTTGGTGGCAAGTTTCGTAACAAAATCCATACTGGACTCGAAACTACTAGAATATTTTTTTAATAATATATATATTTTTTCAGAATTATATTTAAATTTGAACAAAGTAAGAAAATCTAAATATGCCCTAAACTTTGCACAGGACATGTTTTTTGTTGTTCTTTCATTGGGTTAAATTCAGCAAATAGACATTTTGCTGTGCATTAAAATGGTACGTGTTCATATTTGTAATTATTGTTGTTGTTGCTGTTATTATCATAATGATTAACATAGGAGTTCAAAGTAAAAAATTTTAAGTTAAGAGGCTGGTTGAATTTAAGATATCTACATCTTCCAAAGGTTGAAGACTGGAAATCTAAGAATCAAATTTTGAGAAACCAGCTGAGACAACATGGTATCGTGGCTGCAGCAAGTGACTCCCAGTGAGGAGTGGGTGCAGTGCTGATGTAAAGCTGCCTGGAAGCAGTCACAAAAAGTTCATTTTGAATGTTAGTCAAGAAAAAAATCCAGGAGTGAAAAAAAGAGCGTTAAAAGGCATTACACTTAACTTAAGATATCTGGTCTGGTCACCACGATGGCAGTCATGGACAATGGACATCAGTCTGTCAAATTGATGATGCTCCACATGTTGGGTGTTGCATTAACATGTATATATGTATGTTTTTGTACACATTTTTTTAACTTGTTCTAATTATGCATTTGCTTTTATGTATTGATAAAGTTTCTGTGAATGATGAACATAATTTTTTTCTATATGAGTCTCTAACCTGAGGACAGTATTTATGCTTGCATGGGTTCTACTGCAGTAAACAAGGGTTCATGGATTTCATTAATAACAAAAGCAAGAAAATTACTTTTATGGTTCCTGTGCAGGAATATTTTGTATTTGCATAATTCAGTTCACGTTATAAATGTAATAAATAGATAGTCCTGACCCTTGGAAACATAATCTTTCATCTTTGTGTTTTGGTAATTCCTTTTGAGGCTGTCGTCTTCTGTTCTGTATTTTCATTTTTTTTTTCCCTCTAAAATTACTTAATCATCTTGGTAAACACGTTCATTTAAATACTGTGTTTTTGTGCTGCATTGCTTTATTCAAATCTGAGTTTATTCAAATCTTCTTATCTGAGTTGTCAGGATAAAGTTCTGGACAATTATCGACTGTCAGTTTTCCTGAAATGACACGTCTGATTCAGCTCATGAAAAGCTTGATAATTGAATGATGAGTTGAATCACAAGCAATCTCGAAGGGAAAACTGAGTTTTGTTTAACAGAGTAGAAGACATTTTTCTGATTCTTGAA
Organism: Hepsetus odoe; assembly: GCA_017165825.1. Lineage (NCBI taxonomy): Eukaryota > Metazoa > Chordata > Actinopteri > Characiformes > Hepsetidae > Hepsetus > Hepsetus odoe. Next base: position 15,463,536 of record CM029382.1, read on the forward strand.
TTATACAGATAGTTTCTTTTTTCTTGTGTTCAAAGAGATGAGCAGAGGGGCACCCGAGTTACACAGACCACTTTGTTTGCCAGGCAGGAAATAAAACACAGCAATAAACAGATCTGGTGTCCAAGTAGAAAAAACATGTAATGAACAATTATTTTAATTTCAGTTATGCATCATTTGTGCTGTATGTACATTTTTTAAATCAGCCTGACGAAGCAATAATGCACCGACCAGCAAAATCAAATGCAGAAAAATCACACCAGTTCCAAAGCATTATCAAATAATCCACAGAGTTTATACCGCTCTGTTTTACATGGTATTTCATTTTGTGATTTTTTTTTTTCTTGTCAATTCTCTTTTATAGAAGACTTGCTATAAAATACTGTACAACCTCATTTAAATATGAATGTGTTCACATCTCATTTATTAAATAGTTTTTGCCAGAAAGTCTTTAAACTTCATGTAATTCCACATCTCCTGCTTCAGCATCATAAAGCAGAGGTAAATTAATCACATTATTTACTGAATTCAGACAATACATTACAGTACTGTGCAAAGGTTTTAGGCAGGTGTGGAATAAATGCTGTAAATAATGCTTTCAAAACACTGGAAGTGTTAATCATTTATTCTCATCAATCAAAATGCAGTGAATGAACAAAAGAGAAATCTAAATCAAATCAATATTCGGTGTGACCACCCTTTGCCTTCAAAAGAGCATCAGTTCTTCTAGGTACACTTGCACACAGTTTTTGAAGGAACTCGGCTGGTAGGTTGTTCAAAACATCTTGGAGAACTAACCACAGATCTTCTGTGGATGTAGCTTCCTCACATCCTTCTGTCTCTTCATGTAATCCAGACACACTGGATGATGTTGAGATCAGGGCTCTGTGGGGGCCAGAAGAACTGATGCTGGTTTGAAGGCAAAAGGTAGTAGCACCAAATATTGATTCGATTTAGATTTTTCTTTTGTTCGCTCACTTTGCATTTTGTAAATTGATAAAAAATAAACAATCATTATTTATATTTCTGAAAGTGTTCTTTGTTTAAAGCATTTTTTCCACACCTGCTTAAAATTTTTGCAGAGTACTGCATGTTTTGACTTGCATTCACTCTTCATTACACACCGAGAGCCGTGATGAACTCTGCACTGCATTCAAGGTCATATTACGACACTGTTTCAATGTCTGGTTATGAAACGAGCAAGTCATTGTAGATTGTTTATACTGGATCATATTTCAATAACTGTTTGCACAATGTAAAGGTAAAAATCTAAACTGAATGAATATAGGATCCGTAAGGGCCCTTTTCCACTAACAGTGAACCAGCTTTTCAGGTTCCAAACTACTTTTTTTTGCTCAAAACACTCCCTGTTGGTGGGAAAGGGCTCAGTTTGGCTGGTTCAATGTTCTCCACAAGGGAGTGCTATTAGCATTGGGCATTGGGACTAAGGACTTGAAAGAGAAAGTTTCTACAGAATAAGCCGCACTATCATGATATGCACAGCCACGAACAAGTTAATTAAAAGTAAATTCACCTTTAAAATGCTGCATTTTTTTCTTAATTTCTTAACCTCTTAATGTTTCTAGGTATTGTTAGTATTGTTAATGCTAAAAAAAAAAAAAACCTGTTAAATTGAGGGTGAACTGGCCCCTCAAGCATCTCCATCATTTTAAGTGTTCAGCTTAAAGAAGAAAGATAAATTAAAAAAAATAAAAAGATCACTTCATCCAAATTAATCACTACACTACTACTATAATCAAAAGTGCTGGCCCAATGTGTTATTTAATTAGATAAACCTTTATAAATAGAGAGGCCATAAAGGGTTCTTTGTGTATTGCCATTTAAGGTTTTTTTTTTTTTTTTTTTTTTTTTTTACAATTTTTCTTAATGAGACTTCACATGAATGTGAAGCAACCTCTGCATTGAGCAGTAATTCATCGACACAGATGTTTCATTAGTAAAGATCTATCTTCTATTTATTAACAGGTCTAAAAGGAGGCTTGAGAACTCTCCTTCAGTAAAATCGCTCACGGACCACTTTGTGGCAACATTACTAGTTTTAACTCTCTTTAGATTTAAAAAATGTAATCATTAGTGACATTATTCTGTTTTCAGAGAAAGAAATCCTGATCTGCAAAGTTATGAATAAAGTATGACTATTTGACAGAGGGGGAGGTAAGAAAATACTTTTTTGCTTTTCTTAAGTAGGTATCTTTATTTTATTTGAGTATTTATTTTTATGATGACATTTTTGAGACAATTTCTTGGTATATTTACATTTACATTTAGGGCATTTTGCAGACACTCTTATCCAGAGCGACTTCAAACCAGCATCAGTTCTTCTGGCCCCACAGAGCCCTGATCTCAACATCATCCAGTGTGTCTGGATTACATGAAGAGACAGAAGGATGAGAGGAAGTTTACATCCACAGAAGATCTGTGGTTAGTTCTCCAAGATGTCTGTAACAACCTACCAGCCGAGTTCCTTCAAAAACTGTGTGCAAGTGTACCTAGAAGAACTGATGCTGTTTTGAAGGCAAAGGGTGATCACACCAAATATTGATTTGATTTAGATTTCTCTTTTGTTCATTCACATTTATTAGCCTCACCGATGTTCATGTGAAAAACGTCTCCAAATAATAAAAAGGGGCAAACATTTAGTGAATGTATTTGTAATATTTCATATAAAAACTCATTCACACTTGTATGTATAGTAAACAGCATCTCACAAAAGTGAGTACACCCCTCAATATTTGTAAATATTTTATTACATCTTTTCATGGGACAACACTGAAGATATGACATTTACATTTACGGCATTTAGCAGACACTCTTATCCAGAGCAACTTACAGGTCCTAATTACAGGGACAGTCCCCCTTGGAGCAACTCAGGGTTAAGGGTCTTGCTCAGGGACCCACTGGTGGTAGTGCCAGAGGTGGGATTCGAATCGGGGACCTCTTGAGCCATTAATGTCTAAACCATGGCCAACAAAAGTGAATACACCCCTAAGTGAAAAATGTCCACATTGGGCCCAATCAGCCATTTTCCCTCCCTGGTGTCATGTGACTCCTTGCTATTACAAGGTCTCAGTTAAATTTGGTGTTATCGCTCACACACTCTCTCATGCTGGTCACTGGAAGTTCAACATGGCACCTCATGGCAAAGAACTCTCTGAGGATCTGAAAAAAGATTTGTTGCTCTACATAAGGATGGCCTAGGCTATAAGAAGATTGCCAACACACTGATATTTAGCTGCAGCGCAGCGGCCAAGACCATACAGCGGTTTAACAGGACAGGACACTCAGAACAGGGCTAGCCATGGTCGAACAAAGATGTTGAGTGCATATTTAGATTTACATTTATGGCATTTAGCAGACGCTCTTATCCAGAGCGACTTACAACAGTGCTTTCTTTCGACATTTGATCATCATGCTTGATGGTCTGAGAGGACGAGAAGAGACACAGTGTTTGATAAGAGCAGTTAGGTAAGATGGTGCAAAGCTGTTAGTAGCCTTGTAAGCAAGAGTTAAAGTTTTAAACATAATATGAGCAGCCACTGGAAGCCAGGAGAGCAGTTTCAGTTGAGTGCGCCGTTTTAAATCCAGACTGGAAGGGATCCCAGTTAGTGGTTTCTTCAGGATAGGAGTGACTATTGCTGACTTGAAGGCTGATGGAATGTGGCCTGGATATGATGCTCAGCATCATATCCAGAGGTTGTCTTTTGAAAATAGATGTATGAGAGCTGCCAGCATTGCTGCAGAGGTTGAAGGGGTGGAGGGTCAGCCAGTCAGTGCTCAGACCATACGCCACGCACTGCATCAAATTGGTCTGCATGGCTGTCAATTTTTTTTTTTCTTTTGGGGGGGGACTCTAGAACTGGAATATCAAAATGATTAGTATAATGGGGCAGTGACAGCCTAGTTGTTAGGGAGGCCCCAGAATCAGAAGGTTGCGCGTTTGAATCCCAGACCAGTAGGATGCCTGGAGGTACCCTTGAACAAGGTACCATCCCCATCACTGCTCCCTGGGTGCTTTCAATAGCTGCCCCCTGCTGTGAGTGTGGGTAAAGTGCAGAGGCTGAATTTCATTATGACTCACTGTGTGCAGTGCTGTGCTGTGCTGTGTTTCACAATGACAAGAATAGTCACTTTCCTAAGCTATAACAATTCTCTGAGCCCTTTATTATAGTTCCACATTGCTGGTGTACAGGGCTTGTGAACAGAGCAAGTGTGTCCTAACTAAAGAGACTAAAGTGCTGTTCACAATCTATAATAATAAATCTATGATGGTAATGAATGATGTCCTCTGTCGGCTTAACGTTTACAGTACTGTATAAGGTGTCCTTGATTTCATTAGAGAAAGCAGAACAGTCAAAACACACATGTCAGGTTTGTGAGAAATTTCACTTTAGATTACCAGCAATTAGGAAATACCATTTTATTCATTAATGCAATTTTTTTTCTGTGTTGTGAGTGAAATTCGCTGAGTGTGATAGATGAGATTGGTGGTTTAAAGGTGGTAAAAAGTGATATTAATATACATTAATGCTATAGATAATTTGTCACCACCCCCTGCTGCACTGAGACATAATAAAACTCACAGGACACTTTATAAGTGGGAAAAAAGTTATGGGAAAACAAGAATTTGGCCTTTTAAGTAATATGTTTAAAATGGACATTACGCATTGCACTTGAAATTATGCTTAAAATTGACATTGCAATCAAAAAAGAATTTGATTTCAGGTTGTTTTTAATATCTAATCTAAGAGCCTGACAGTGTGACGTTTGAAAAAATGCAGTGGTTGAACTGGATCAGTATAGTCCAGTGTTAAACTGAGGGTGAGCCTACTCTACAAGCATCTCCATCATTGCAAACGTTCAGCTTAAACACACACACACACACACACACACATACTCTCTCTCTCTCTCTCTCTCTCTCTCTCTCTCTCTCTCTCTCTCTCTCTGTGCCTGTTCACGTCACACCTTGTAACAGGAAAGCGGGTGGTCCCCTGCGGTCTGTTTCTGTCTCCAGTGTAGTGTGGACCATTGAGTGATCGCTGTAACAGCAGAGAAGGCTCTGATGCTGTGATCGATCCACATTGCTCTCCAGCAGCCACTGCATTCACTCTGGGCTGATCATTGTGAGGAGGAGAAGAGACTCTTCTGCTAGTCTTCAGTGTGTGTGTGTGTGGAGGAAGGTAAGCTGTGCTCTTTTCTCAATGCTGTTGGGATCTGCAGCTGACTCTGCATGCTGTTCTAAAGGCTGTGGCAAAAGGGCATCCATACATATAGACCACACTACTGCCAAAAAGCCCACCAAGTCCTATCAACATACTTTAGACATGTCTGTTTCCTTTATCCTTCTCGTTTATGTAGTTTATGAAGTTAGTGTAGTTTTCTTTGTGTTCATGTTCACAGAAGCTCATATGTTCATAATTTTTTATTATTCTATGATATGGCTGAACATGCATTTTTCTAACACAAATTGTTTGTTTGTGATTTAGTGAAGGACCTCAGATTCATCTGAGACTAACTGTCATGAAATATGTTTTATTTTGGCTTAAGATACTCATGTCCATATAGAATGACTCTGTGTTGGAGATTCAAACAGGACCCTGTTTTTGATCTAAATTTTGTCTATTACAGGCCTTTACTCAATACAAGGGAGGCATCACCTGCCATAAACCTTACTAATCCCTGTGTTTTAACACAAATGAAATATGGGGTTAATCACATCTGCTTCCTTTTTTGTGCCTGACATAGTGACAAAAACTACAATGCTTACAGAATAGCCTGTTTTGGGTGAAGCATTTTGAATTTATCTATGGTTATGTGCATCCTGTATTTGTGACTGGACAATACTAAACCTTTAAAAACAATACGAGAGCCATTCAATTATTTACAACACTGTTTTCCCTTCAAGACGTATTGATCAGATTATCTTTTCCACCAGACCTCCCTACTCATGGTTCTACATTAGGTCTCCATAACTTTCTGATGTGTATGTAATATGTAATTAACTTTAATCAGCCTTTCCAAGCTGTTTTAGCTGAGTGCATACCTGATTCTCACTCGGTTTTGAGAGATTCCCTGCTCACTCGTGTATTCTGTGGTGTTGAATCAATGGGGTCTGACTCTAAACAAGCTACTCACATTTCCCCTGTGATTCTAAGACTGCTGCTTCTTTCACTCTGGCTCCAGGGATTTGCTGTAAATGAGTCATTTTAATGCATCAGCACAATGCTGGCTCTCTGTGGAAACTAGATCCTAGGCCATTTCAAAAGCTCCAAAATCTAAATAAGATCAATCTGGAGCTGCATCCCTTTTGAGCAGACAGTGAAGGTCAGAGAACCAGTCTACATTCATGTAGCTGCAATATTACATCAGAAATGTTTTTTGTAGGACACAGTTTTATCATAAGCCAACAGAAATTAAGCTAGTTTCATAAATATTTAGAACAATGCCACTGTCAGCCATCCTGTGTTGCTCAAAGATCCATTTAAGAAGCCATGGATTGCTCAGCCTTGAACATATACACAGATTTTCTTTTTCTGCTTCATTTTCTTCTTCTTCTTCTTCTTCTTCTTCTTCTTCTTCTTCGGGCCACTCTTGTTTAAGTGTGGTCATAGTGAATCAACCGTCTCCATCTTTTCCTTACTGTGCAACGAGGACATGGAAGTTGCTCTGGATAAGAGCGTCTGCTAAGTTCCGTAAATGTAAATGTACTCTCTCTCCCCTGGGTACACTCTCTTCATCGGACCCACTCCAGAATTCTTCTTTCTCCTCCATCTCACATCCAACTTGTGAGTCATAAGCACTAACAACATTCGTTATCACACCTTCAAGTTCCAGCTTCAAACTCATCTCCCTATCTGATCTCCAAAAACACTCTCCACATACTCCTCCTTCAGGATAACACCTACCCCATTCCTCCTTCCATCCACACCATGGTAAAACAATTTAAACCCTCCTCCAATACACCTGGTCTTACTACCCTTCCATCTAGTCTCTTGCACACACAAAATATCAATCTTCCTTCTTTCCATCATATCAGCTAACTTTCTTCCTTTCCTACCCTCATTACCCCACTTCCTTCTCTTCTTCTGGCTTGCCTGATGAATTAGCATTATTACAAATGGAACATATGAGTCATAGTAAATGTGTTTAAGCTTTATATTACTCAAGGCTAGAGTACATTGACTCAATATAAGCCTTTCTAAAACCTACAGTTGCAACTGCTCTGTCATCATTCAATTTAAAAGCTAAAGTAATTAAATGTAGTATAGTTAAAACTGGCTAGACTTCTTACAGTAAGTTTTATGGATTACATTACTATTCAACTTGTTTTGGTTTAAAACTCATGACCAAACAAATCATGACCAAAATGGTGTCACAGCCCACAATGTGTTACATACATACATACACAGTTTATCTCCATTATTCAGGTCGTGTGAAATGGGAACGGTCAATATTGCCATGGAAGACAGTCTGTGTAATGGGGTCATGCAGACACAGCCACAGGAAGCATCAATACTGACCCATCTGAAGAAGGTTGAGAACCAGATCACCGAAGCACAGCGCTTTTCTCATCTCCCCAAACGCTCTGCGGTTGACTTAGAGTTCTCTGATCTGTCCTACACAATCAGCGAGGGACTGTGCTGGAAGAAACAAGGTCAGAAAGTCTTCTTTTGCAAAACGTACTCTTTTGATGGCTATCATATGTAACGACTCAATTACTTCCTCTCTGGAGAAATGCAGTAATTATGGACTTTATTTAATTATGGACAGTAATTTATGTCCCTTATAGGATACATAGAAACCATGGAGAATGAAGCTAACCCTAAGTAAATGCTTATTGTACCTCATCAGTCAGTGTGTTAAGAATATGTACAAAATAAGATTACCTGATAAGTCCAGATAATGCTGCTGTTGCACACCATGTGAGGTTGCGGAGTTAGAAGCAGCTTAGGAAGTAAATTTAATCAATGATGGATTGCTGGCTCAGCTGCTCATCAAAACAGTGATTCATTCAGAGATGCAGTGTTGCTATTTGTGGTTAAGTTCCATTAATAAAACATTTCTGATTGCTTCAAGCAACAGCTCAGAACATATCTGTATAGCCATGATGTGTGAGTAATGAGCAGGTAAAACAAACGACCTGAATGAACCCATGCTCTTCAACCTAATCTTGTAGTATGTTATGACTGTAACATAAAAGGATAAGGCCACCAGTGAGGGTTAAAATAAGACTCTGTATTTCCTCCAGAATACCTGAAGACTTGTGGGAATAAAAGTAATGTGCAAAATGAGGCAGTCGATCACCATGAATCTGCTTTAATGAAATGTAACTGTGAGAATAAGACATCTAGAGGGAGTCTAACAGGCATCTAATTAGAAAGTCAGAGCTTTGAAACAAGTCTTGACAACCCTGGGATAAGCTGGATGTTGAGACTCATTATATAATCATGGTTATTATAATACTCGTGCTTCCTACAAAATCTGCATTCATTTAAAATTGACTTTTTGTGTTCAGTTTGTGTATGTCCCCTTTCATATGAAATATGATTCATAAAATTACTTAAATTACATTGTTTTGTCATGTTGTCCACCAAGATGTAATGTCTTTAGCCCTCTCTGAAACATGTACTGAGCTTTGTTTACAACAAAATGCACCACTGGTAGGGGATAAATATTATTAACCTATATATGTCCCACCTCTTTCACATATATGGACCATGAAATCCAAGAGTCTTGTCTTTGCTGCTGGCATCAGTGCTAAACAGGCATAGGATTTGTGGAGAAACCGCCAGATATTTCTGCACAATTGTTTTTGTCTGATGAATGCGTAAAGTTCAGGATGACAAAAAAACACTCTTTAATATGTGCCTTTGATAAATGCATTGCCTCCAGACATTGTTTCCCTAAAGTGATGAATGCAAAGGTAGTGTTAAGTAATGCCAAGGGTCAAGATCATCCTTGGCAGTTGTCATTTCATTGAAAAACCTGATAGCAGTACAGTCCTCCTCTTAGGAACATAAATACCAGGAAACCAAAGAGTATGGCGTGTTTCATAACAGTTTTTGGTCCATTTAGAAATAACAAATGAAACAGAACCAATAATATTATTTAATATTGTAACAGTTTGTTTCCTGCTGTTTTGACTACAATATCTTCAAGCATGAATATGTATAAGGAAAGATCTAATGCATACAATACTTTCCTTATTTTAAATGGTCAGAACATAATGAAGTGTCCTTAAAATGGCATTTAACTACCACTAACGGCTCCTGTGGCACCGATACCACTATATTGGTATTCAGTGCCAGAAAAACTTTTGATGCCAAGGAAAACTGCTAACCATATCAGAAGGATCTAGGCCAAAGCCATTAACAAAATGTAACTCTGTACACTGTTCACTGCAGTTCAATGTACTGTTTGACCCTAATTTTACTCTCATAATGTTGAGCACTTTCTTTCTCATATGCACAGACTCTCTTTCTCAGCTTTACTGAAAATATGTAGCACAGTCATGGGGTTCACAGATTAGACCATACCTCTTTTCTTTGTATTTGAAGGGATTAGCTAGAAGCGTTCCATTTATGCCAAATGAGAACATTGTGACATTGGACCTGTTCTCTTTATGCTTGCAGGCTACAAGGCCTTACTCAAGTGTCTCTCTGGGAAGTTCTGTAGTCGGGAGCTTATTGGGATCATGGGACCATCAGGGGCCGGCAAGTCCACACTGATGAACATTCTGGCTGGATACAGGTGAAGAGAAGTACAGGAACCTTTGTGTAAAAGTGTATCTGCACAGTGTCTAGTTAGTTAGGCATTGTACCTACACTCATTAGTCCATGTTATGGACCAATGAACTTTGACTTGTCCATATTATCCTATTGCTGTGTCTTCGGTAATATTTGGTCAGCAATGTGGTGTTTCCTTTACATTGTTGAAAGGGGTAGAGGGTAGAGCCTGGCCCATAAATATATATACACTGCTCAAAAAAATTAAAGAAACACTTTGAAAACACATCAGATCTCGATTGGAAAATAAATCATTCTGGATATCCATGCTGATATGGAATGGGTAATGTGTTAGGAACAAAGAGATGCAAGATCATTTGATGAAAATGAAAATGATCAATCTACAATCTACTAATTTGAAGTCACCAAGAAATTTAAACTGAAAAATTTATACGGCAGGCTAGTCCGATTTGCTGAAATGTCATTGCAGCAACTCAAAATGGTCCTCGATAGTTTGTATGGCCCGCACGTGCTTGTATGCATGCCTGACAATGCTGGGGCTCCTTATGAGATGATGGATGTTCTCCTGGGGTATCTCCTCCCAGATCCTGACTTGGACCTTAACATGATGACCTAGAAATTTTCTATTGGATTTAGGTCAGGTGAGCATGGAGGGCAGTCAAGGGTATCAATTCCTTCATCCTCCAGGGACTGCTTACATACTCTTGCCATCATCATGCACCAGGAGGAACCCAGGACAGACTGGACCAGTGAAGGGTCTAACAATGGATTTAAGAATTTCATCCCGAAACTAATGGCAGTCAGAGTGCTATTGTTTATCCTGTACAGGTCTGTGCGTCCCCACCATGGAAATGCTTCCCCAGACCAATACTCACCCACCACCAAACCGATCCTGCTGAACAATGTTGCAGGTAGCATAACATTCACTGTGGCTTCTTCAGACCCTTTCACGTCTGTCACATGAGCTCAGAGTGAACGTGCTCTCATCTATGAAAATCACAGGGCATCAGTGTCAGACCTGCCAATTCTGGTGTTCTCTGGCAAATGCCAGTCGAGCTCCACAGTGCCGGGCAGTGAGCACAGGGCTGGCTAGAGGACGTCGGGCCCTCAGGCCACCTTCATGAAGTCTGTATCTAATGGTATGGTCTTAGACATTTACGACAGTGGCCCGCTGGAGGTCATCCTGCTCCTCCTTGCACAAAGAAACAGATATCGGACCTACTGGTGGGTTAAGGACCTCTGGTCCTGTCCAGCTCTCCTAGAGTAACTGCCTGTCTCCTTGAATATCCTCCATGCTCTTGAGACTGCGCTGGGAGACACATGAGGTGATACCTGTAGGGTCCAGGTATCGCCTCATGCTACGAGGAGTGATAGTGACCCTACTACTGAAAAGCAGTAAAGAAATATGAGGAGGGAAAAAATGTCTGTTGCCGCCACCAGCAAAACCATTCCTGTTTTTTGGGGTCATCTCATTGTTGTCCCATTAGTGCACCTGTTGTTAATTTTAGTAATACCAAAACAGCTGCTATTTAACTCACCAGATCAATTTCCCAGACATTTAACTGACTTGATACTAATACTATACTATTAATTTTTTTTTGAGCAGTGTATATATATATATATATATATATATATATATATATATATATATTTGCCAAAAATATTGACTTAATAAAGAAAGTTTTATTGGTCATTGGTTTTTGGCCACAATGTTACAAGGAAAGAAGCTTGCACTTTTCTGAGCTTTCCTCAGAAAGAGTAACAGAACAAACTTGTGAATTTAAACCCAAGAACAATCTCTGTTAATTTAACAATCCTTTATTATAAGCATATCATGTTAATCATGTTATAGCAAACAAATGATGGTTAAAAAAAAAAAACATACAAAAATTAAAGCACAAATTTAAGAAAATGATACTCTACGGGCTACTGCAAGAACTACGTACCTGATAAACCATCAAAAATACTAACACTTTTCTGGTTCTTTTTTCAAAATTTTCATAGAAAAACAGGAATGACAGGACAGGTTCTGGTAAATGGCAGGCCCAGAGATCTCCGCACCTTTCGCAAAATGTCATGTTACATCATGCAAGAAGACAAGCTGCTACCCCAACTTACAGCTCAGGAGGCCATGATGGTGAGTGAGATAGCCACTACTGCCATAACTGTAAAGCACATCAGTGGTTCTTAAATGCCCTCCACTGCTGATTCTGTGCTAATACACTGATTACACAGCTATCCTTGAGCCCCAGATAGGTTTAGGGTATGAGCACTGAACTGATGAGCGACTAAATGCAACTCTAGATGAAGGGTGGCAGTGGTCTAGTGGTAGTATACTTGCCTATGGACCTCTGGCTCAAGAGGTCCCGGGTTCAAATCCCACCTCTGGCACCACCACCACTGGGTCCCTGAGCAAGACCCTTAACCAGTCCCAGGGGGACTGTCCCTGTACCCAGGACATGGAAGTCGCTCTGGATAAGAGCGTCTGCTAAATGCCGTAAATGTAAATGTAGATGAAGATACATGTTTTTGTACTCACCTTCTGCTGTATCAGGTGTCTGCCAACCTGAAGCTCAATGAAAGCCTCGAGGTGAAAAAAGAACTGGTGAGTAGCACTTAGTATGGATTTAACTCACAAAGCTTTTGATTTATATTTTAAACTACAGCTCACTTGCTTATCTGTCTGAAAGGTGAAAGAAATTCTTACAGCCCTAGGGCTCCATACCTGTGCCCACACTCGTACTGCCTCTCTGTCTGGAGGGCAGTGTAAAAGGCTGGCCATTGCACTCGAGCTGGTGAACAACCCTCCAGTTATGTTCTTTGATGAGCCAACCAGGTAAATATTTTTTCAGAACATTATTCATACAGTGCTTTCACCATGACAAAGCTAAATTTCAAGTACTTAATTCAGTCTGGCATAAGGAAAACGTAAGTGGCTGTTGTCTCCAAGCAATCTAAGCTTTTCAATGAACTGTCAGTGGCATCAAAATGGGCAAATACTCATACGATAGCCAACTTCCACTTCCAAACTGTGAGGGATGTCTGGCCAGCTATAGTGTAATCACTTTCCAATCATAGTTATTTGCTGAACTCTAGCAGTTTCAGTTGGGAACTTCTTAGGCCAACCATAACCACAACCCTACGTCAACTCCACACAAATCTTAACAGTTTGCTTTTGGGTTTAGCACATTTTCCACACATAACTAAATAAGGATAATGTCAACTGAACGTTTGATGCAACAATTTTTACATTTATGTTCATCCTACATAAATATTCTACATATTTCAGCCATTTCAGTGTAAACAAAGTTCAGAGTGGTTGGCTGTGAAATAGTACATCGGAGAGAAACATATTCTAATGCTTGGATGAATGTGGGTTTATTTGAGACATACTGAATTCTTTGCAATGGTAGTAACAGGAACCAGGGTTATGATGTTGACAATACAAAGCTATTATATTTATAATATTAATAATGCTAACCCACCAATTTTTTCCCAATTCTGTTGCATTGCTGCCACCTGTTAGGAAGAAGTCTCCCTATCACATCATGTCACCAGACATGGAGGATTGCACATGCTTTTTATAAAACACATCTTTAATTTCTTACTTTCTTACTGTCTCTCTTTCTCTCTGTATCTCCTGCATGATGACAGTGGTCTGGACAGTGCCTCAAGTTTCCAAGTTGTGTCACTAATGAAGTCTCTGGCTCAGGGCGGACGCACCATCATCTGCACCATTCACCAGCCCAGTGCTAAACTGTTTGAAATGTTTGATAAGGTGTTGGATATGTTTCACTTTCAAATGAAAGGACTATGTGCACTCTTGACTAACTGCCATCTGACTGTTGTTCTCTTGACCTCTCCAGCTATACATCCTGAGTCAGGGACAGTGTATATACAAGGGCACTGTGCAATACCTTATCCCCTATCTCAGGAACCTGGGATTGCACTGCCCCACGTACCACAATCCTGCAGATTTCAGTGAGTGTCTTTCAACTGAAACCTTGACTATTGCATACATATTATTGTCTGCTATAATCATTATAACCCAGTATATCAAAAACAGATTTTTTATCAGTTTAAAGAGAGAAAATACTGCAGTGAGCTGAAAAAAAATGGGCAGTGTACACAAGGGAGTGGTGTAGACTTCTTTGGGCATGTTGGTGAAAGGAACTGTGATGTGAAAGTGATGGTTAGATACAGTGTCAAGAGGAGGAGTTGTAAAAGTAATTAAGAAGTGAGGTTGCCTTGGTTTGGACACATGCAGAGGCAAAATGAATATATTGGGAAAAGGATGTTGAGTTGCCAGGAAAGAGGGGTAGAGGAAGACCACGGAGGAGGTTTATGGATGTGGTGAAAGAGGACATGCAGGTCACTGGTGTGAGAGAAAAGTTTGCTGCTTCAGTGTTTTTGAATCCTTTTGTCAGACGTTTTGATAATACACTGAAGTATAATTACAAGCATTTTCATAAGTTTCAAAGGCTTTTATTGACAATTATAATACGTTTATGCAAAGAGTCAATATTTGAAGTGTTGGCCCTTTTTTTCTAAGACCTCTGTAGTTCCCTCTCAGTCAACGTCTGGGCCAAATCCTGATTGATGGAGCCAATTCTTGCATAATCCATGCTTGGAGTTTGTCAGAATTTGTGGATTTTTGTTTGTCCACCCACCTCTTGAGGATTGACCACAAGTTTTCAATGGGATTAATGTCTGGGGAGTCTACTGGCCATGGACCCAACATTTTTATAATTTTGTTTACTAACCAACTTAGTTATCACTTTTTCCTTATGGCATGGTGCGCCATCATGCTGGAAAAGGCATTTTCCTTCAACAAACTGTTCTTGGATGGTTGGGAAGTTGAGAAGTTGCACTAGGAGGATGTTTTGGTTCCATTCTTTATTCATGGCTGTGTTGTTTGGCAAGATTGTGAGTGAACCACTCCCTTGGCTGAGAAGCAACCCCACACATGAGTGGTTTCAGGATGCTCTACTGCTGGCATCACACAGGAGTGATGGTCGTGTTCACCTTTCTTCTCCAAACAGTTTTTTTTCTGGATGTCCCAAACAATCAGAAAGGGGTTCTTCAGAGAAAATATCTTTACCCCAGTCCTTAGCAGTCCAATCCCTGTACCTTTTGAAGAATATCATTCTGTCCCTGATGCTTTTCTTGGAGAAAAGTGGCACCAGGTCTTGACACCAGGACATCCTCCAAAGGTCTCTCAAGATGCTCTCACACCTGCCTGCTGCAATTCCTGAGGAAGCTCTGCACTGGTGATGCCCTGATCTCGCAGCTGAATCAACTTTAGGAGATGGTCCTGGTGCTTGCTGGACTTTGTTGGGTGCCCTGAAGCCTTCTTCACAGCATTTGAACTGCTTGATAATCCGATAAGTGGTTAATTTAGGTGCAATCTTACCAGCAGTATTATCCTTGCCTGTGAAGCCCTTTTTGTGCAAAGCAATAATGACTGTTGATGGTGTTTCTTTGCTGGTAACCATGGTTAACAGAGGAAGAACAATAATTTCAAACACCACCCTCTTTTTTGAAACAACAGTCATCCAGACTACTACTCAAACTTTATCAGCATGACAGCGTGATCTCCAGCCTTGTTCTCCTCAACACTCTCACCTGTGAGTGTTCAGTGAGGATCACTGAAATGATGTCTGCAGTTCCTTTAATGGCTGAAATGCAGTGGAAGTTGGGATTTAGTTCATTTTCATGGCAAAGAGGGAGTTTTTCAAATAATTGCAATTCATCTGATCACGCTTCATAACATTTTGGCGTTTATGCAAATTGCCATCATAAAAACTAATGCAGCAACCTTTGTGAAAATTAATATTTGTGTCATTCTCAAAACTTTTGACCACAGCTGTACTGCTGGACTTGGATTAAGACAAAACAGTATCCTGAGTTTATGGCAAATCTCCCACCCCCATCCACCTAAAAAATACAAGACCCAAACATGATTTGCATCTCAAACTAAGCTTGTTTCAACCTGATCGATTTTTTGTAATTGTCACTTTATTCCCACACAATACCATTTAAATTCTCTCTTTCTTATGTCCAGTCATTGAGGTGGCATCAGGGGAGTATGGGGATTTAAACCCAGTTTTGTTTGAAGCTGTCCAAAGTGGAATGTGTGTTCTGGAGGAGAAGAAGAACTGCTGTGAAAAAAAGGATACCTCAAGTCCCTGCCTTGCAAAATGTTCCACAGTGAGTTACATGCCTGACTCATGAAATTACTAAATAAATAAATGTATATAAATTTCGTAAGTATTTCCACTGAAGCTATAATCAACCAATCAATTCAGATTGTATTTACAAAAACATCTACACTTTTTTCATCATATTATATTAAAGAAACAAAACATGTACAGCACATAATCTGAGTTAATCCTAGAATGTATATTTTAATCCAGTTAAGATCAAGCAAATTGCTTCATATGTAGACAGTTGTCTGAAATGCATTGCATCAACACAATAGTGAGAAATCTGTCATTTAATCTGTTATGTTCATTTCTTCACTTTACAGGACACCGGACATGTTGAAAGTCATACATTTGCCACAAGTAGTTTGACTCAGTTCGGCATCCTCTTCAGAAGAACATTCATAACAATATGCAGAGACCAAGTATGTTTATGCCAGTTTTTGGTGACATTTAATTTAAAAACTACCCAAATAAGTACTTCTTAACAGTATATAAGCACTACCTGAGCATCGATGAAGCTTATGTCAGTATTCAGAAGACTATGTATTAGAAAACACTTGTCAGTCGGTGAGCTCCTGAAGATAAAGTGTTTGAAGCATGGAAGCTGTGTAAGGATCTGGACAGCTTTAACAAGAGTCAAAAAGTAATGGCTAGATGGCTGGGTCAGAGCATCTCCAAAATGGTGGTGTTCATCCAGGTAACAGATCCCACAGCACACCTCAGGGGTTAAGAAGTGGTGGCCATGCTTTGACAAAAAATCTGTGTTGGAAGCAACAGGGGGGCCTACACGGTATTAGGCAGGGTCTTTTAATGTTTACACTGTTTGGTGCTCAGTGCTAAGTGCTAATTTTCATACAGATTTGTTAATAGATTGCATGTCAAAGGTAACTGAACTGTAAGATTTATATACACAACAAATAAAAATATAACATTATATCATTTTGATTATGAAGTATAAGTGACTATATTTTGTCATGGTCAGTACATGCAGCACAGCACACCACAACGAAATTGGATCTCTGCATTTAACCCATGCACAAACACACACCATGCAGCAGGGGGTAGCTATGAAAGCGCCCAGAGAACAGTGACGGTACCTTGCTCAAGGTTACCTCAGGGCAACCTACTGGTAAGGGGTTTGAACCCACAATCTTCAGATTCTGTGGCCAACTCCCTAATCACTAGGCCACTGCCTTATCAAGGTACCCTATTAGATTGCAAAATAGCTATTCAATTCCACAGTCACTCTGGGCTCCTGAACTATGGGGTAACTTAACCTGTTTATGGTCATGGGTGGTGCTGTGGCCAGTCCATCTCAGGGCAGACAAACAGACTAACACACTCATACACACGTACACTCAGGGTTCAATTTAAAATCTCCAGTCTTCCAGGCAGCATGTTTTTGGACTGTGGGAGGATACCGGAGCACCCAAAGGAAACCCACACACACAGGAAGAACATGCAAAACCTTCACAGAAAGAACCAAGGCTGGGAATTAAACCCATGACCTTCTCGCTGTGAGGCAAATGCCACTGTGCTGCCCTACTTGGCCAATGAAATCCAAATATAATTTTATCATGTTCTCATGCCATATAACCAACATAACCCTTTGGTATGCTTTCCCACTGAGAAAGTATTATTCATATTTTTTTTCTGTTTTTAGTTGTTGACACACTTGCGGCTGATGTCCCACATCGCCATTGGGGTGTTGATAGGTCTGCTTTACCTCAACATCGGCAATGATGCCAGTAAAGTATTCAATAACACTGGATTCCTCTTCTTCTCCATGCTGTTCCTCATGTTTGGAGCCCTAATGCCTACGGTGCTCACATGTGAGTAAAAAACAATGGAAAGGATGAAGTAGAAAAGATCATTAGTTTTTTGTTTGTTTTTTTGTTGAAATGTGCTCAAAGATTTGTACATATGCTAAAATCCCAATGGAAATGAAAGCATCACTACTCCAATAACATAGAATTTAAGTATGGTACCAAATAACAACTCATTATGCAGGCATAAATGCTGAATATTGCTATATACGTTACTTATTTTGGCCCTCTTGGTCTAAAAGAACACTAAAGCTCAAAATGAGAAGTCTCAGCTTCCTACCTCTGTGTGTTTTTAATCTGACTGGTGAAATACAAGATGTCTGAGATGGTTTTGCTCGGTTTCAGTTCCTCTGGAGATGGGAGTGTTTCTGAGGGAACATTTGAACTACTGGTACAGTCTGAAGTCCTACTATCTGGCCAAGACAATGGCTGACATTCCATTCCAGGTGAGTGGCTGTCTGAGCCTCTCTGAGTTGCCCATGTGCTGGAAGTGAGCTGACAATGTGAACCTCTTTGAACAGAAAGGTGGCATTGGCATTCAGCATAGCTTAACCACACCAGAGCTAAGATGCAATAAAAAAAATGGGCTTGAGGCGCCTGTGATCTTGAAAATGAAATGTTCATAAATTAATAATATGCACCATCTGATTTTTTTCTCATGAACTTTGTAAACCCTCTCTCAGGTCATCTGCCCTCTTATGTACTGTAGCATTGTGTACTGGATGACTGAGCAGCCTCCTGAGGCAAGCCGCTACTTACTCTTTATGGCCTTGTCCATTTGTACTGCTCTTGTAGCACAGTCTCTGGGACTCCTTGTTGGTGCTGCTTCCACCTCTCTACAGGTACCTTCTGGAATAGTGGTTGCATTATAATACAGGCAGACATTCATGACGTGGATTTTTCAGTTTAATGGTATCATATTAATACTGGCTGAACTGATTCATTTTAACTCCTGGTTACAAATACAAAACATGCTTAATGCATTCCAACCCAACATTAAGTATCACCTTATAACAGAAAGGCTACTCATGGGACAACTAATGTAAAATAGAAAAATTAAAAGTAGTTAAATAAAACTAAGAAAAAACTAAGTACATTCCTCTCTCTCTGGGAGAGCTCCATCCCAGTGCACAGTAATATTTGTGATTTTCTACGGATTTCCAATTTTAAAGCCATATAATAAGTATCTCTATCAGCCACAGATGTATTATATTAATCAGGCCCTAAGTTTGATCAGTTAATGACTGCATTTATATAGAAAACCATTTCATCATAAAATCCCATATTTCACCACAATTTATACATTAGTAGGAAAATGTACCCCCAGGGATGTTGGTGGTTTTATCGAATCGAAATATTTATTAAATATTATCCATAATATCCATAATAAAAATCTATCCTGAATGCAGTTGTTTGCCACATTTAGATCATTACATGAGCAGGCATTGATGCGTGTTTAAACCTCTTGTTAAACCTAAAGTCCCTACTGGCAGCAAAAAACTTAGACTGTTCTTATTGCATTGACATTTGTAGCATGTGATTACTTATATTCACCTGTAATCTGAATCTCCTTTACAGGTAGCCACATTTGTAGGTCCTGTCACAGCCATCCCAGTTCTCCTGTTCTCTGGTTTCTTTGTCAATTTTGACACAATTCCAAAGTACCTGCAATGGAGTTCTTATGTCTCTTATGTTAGGTATGTCTATTGCTTTCCCATACTTATAAGCAATGTTGTATCCTCAAAGCCTTTCTCACGAGGGACTGATTGCTTCTTTGACAGATATGGCTTTGAGGGAGTCATTCTATCCATCTATGGAATGAACCGCACAGAGCTGGAATGCCCAGGAAAGGTCTGCAAGTTCCAGAAGCCTGAGGAGGTTCTGCAGATGTTGGATGTAGAAGATGCAAAGCTGTACATGGACTTCATCATTCTGGGAATTTTCTTTCTCATTCTTAGGCTGGCTACATACCTGGTGCTGCGCTACAAACTCAAAACTGAACGATAATATTTATTCAAATCTTTCCTCTTTTCAGTGCCAACACCATGAATGGTTTCTATGTCTTATGGCATCTCCAAATGGTAACTCCAACCAGTAGGTTAAGATTGGTTCAGAAAGGTCCTGCTCAGGAAGTTCACAGTCATTGTTGTTTATATTATACGGCTGTGGGTTCCTTTCATTTGGACACCTCAGTAGCTCTCTGGAGGCACACTTTTATGAAAGGCTTTTTGTGTGATGCCATAGATGGATACCATGTTTATTTCACTAAAGACCCTTTAAATGGATAGTTCTTTAAAGAACCATTTTGGAAAATGACACATGGCTGTAAAGAACATCTTCATTTCTATTTTCTATTTTTCTTTTTTTTTAATGTTTGTATATTTTTATAGGGGCAGCATGCACATCTTGTGGATTGGAGATGCTAAATTGCCTGTGGGTGCGAGTGTGTTTGTCTGAGTGTGTGCTCTGCAATGGACTGGTGACCTGTCTGGGGTGTTTCCTCTGTGAGAGCTGGGAAAGGCTCCAGCACCCCTCTTTGTTACATTGCCTTTTAGACTGATATATTTAAATGGCCTTTGTTCTGCTCTGTTCTTTCCCTTTGAAAGATTGGACCTAAAACAGTTCTTAACTTCATATAACTCATGACTACCTGATGTAGGAACAGGAGGCTATGTTTAAATGTAATTGTTCAGACATTACAAAAGCAGTGATTTTAAAATAAAATAATTATATGTACAAGTTAAATGTATATTAAATGTATGCACTGGGGAGTGAGCTGTATGTTTTAAAACTTAATAATTAAAACTATCAATATATATTTAAAAAAATAATTATTTTTTTTCACAGTATGGGCCCTTTAAATTTTACCACACCAGCACATAATATAATGAATATTTAAAGACCCCTAAAGGGACCATATCTTAAAATCTGTATTTTCTCATAAAGTTCTCTTTAAGCAGGGTTGAACTGCTGTGGGATGAATAGGTGTGGTGACAAAACAAGAAACATGCAAACACAGGTTGTTTAGTTTGCATACATAAGCTGTGTGGACTGGGAGTGAACAGTATGTTTTCAGTATGCTTTCAGCATTTAGAAACTGCATCACTTTTATTTAAAGGCACGGAAATGTGATATGGGATCTTTGAATATGTAAAAATATTATTAATGGTTCTTTATACATCTTTTCACACAAATCTCACTTATAGAAGTGGTTCTTTAGGGAATATGTTTCTTCAATGATATTGTTCAAAAGAGCTCTTCTCTCTGTTCTGAGGTTATCACAGTAAAGTGACTCTTTCTATCTTCCTCTTTGTCTTTATATTAAAGCCCGTGGCAACAGTTAAAATCCTCAACACCTTGGAGGGAACTTCTCTTGAGGAAACATCATAAATTAGGTCAAGTGAGAACAATGCCATGTAAAGTAGTTTAACAGCAGCCTATATAAAGGCCTGCAAGCACTGCTGTTCCCACATAACTAAAGGAGAGCAGAAAATAGAGTGTGAACGGGTCGTACAAGTGCCTGTGTTTCCGTGACATATCATGTTCCTCTGGGCAGCTTTCCGCTCTTTCCTTTGATCTGGGTTGTTAGTATCATAAAGTTAGCGCTTAGATGTAGGTTTAGCTTAAGGGTGCACACATTTTTATCAGTTGCCGAATGTACTTTCAAACCAAAGTATCATTTACAAACCTTTTTATTCAAAATGTTTTAATATATGCTTCATGCGCATGGATGGGTCGGTTTGATATCTACTGTAACTGCTTTTTGTCTCCAAAGTGTGTCGACATTGGCAGATCCTTTGTGATAAACAATAAAAATGGGAGATTTATCAATGCATCTTGTCCTAACTCATTATTTTCCTTTTCTTAGTCATTGGTAGAAGCATATTTGGTAGACTAGCATGAAAACATGAGATTAAGTGAAGTACTGAAGAAGGAATCCCCCAGGATACTATTCCCAAGAAACACAGGACAGGAGCTGGCAGTTTTCTACAGAAATGAACATCTCACCTCAGATCACCATGAATGGCTGTTTACTCCTCAGTGACTGGTTTCTAGATTTATTTATGTAAAGTTCAGATTAAAAATCCAATCAAGGAGATGTAAATGAGAAGAAGTAACTTCTTCCAAGTGAATTTCTACATTATCTGCAGTGTTTGGATAGAGTACATGGACAAGTAAAGACACGCCTGAGAAAAATGCCTTGTCAGAGTTCACAGTAAGACGGCTTTATGGTTAAAGCTTAATCTTTCTTTTTATTGGACTGTAAAGTTTACAGTTCGACTCTGATCGCTGACCAAAGGTCTTATTTTACTGTGAGGTTTGTGTCCATCTCTGACAGTGTTAAATCTGTTGCTGTCAGTTTTGACAGTAAAGTTTACAGTTGACTGTACAGTTTCAGTAGAGAGCTGAATTTGAGATGTTCCAGTTCACAAGAAAATGTGCAATTTAATCAACTGGCTTGGTGTCCCGTCACCCGACAGGGTCTGATCATTTAAATCCTTTTGGGGCCGACTGCCTGACCACTAGGCAGCGGTGGCCTGCTGTTTAGGTTCTAGGCCCCAATATCAGAAGGTACCCTGAAGTACCCTTGAGCAAGGTACGGTCCCCATCACTGCTCCCCGGGCGCTTTCAGTAGCTGCTTCCTGCTGCACGGTGTGTGAGGCTGAGTTTTTGGTTTTGACAGCGAGGTTTACAGCTGGACTGCAGCCGAAGTGTCCCACTGTAAAATATCCCGGTAAAAGTGTAAACCTTTCACAGAAACGTTCCTCGGGGGGAGCGAGCGAGCAGGCAGAGCTTCTTCTCCTCTGAGAGCAGGAAGTGCTGAAGCAGGGTGAGACAGGCGGACATTGCTGTGTGTTTATGCAGACAGAGTGAGCCGGACCCTGCAGTGAGTGCATGTTGGAGCGGGTAAGCTGCCTGGTCCTCTTCTTCACTGTTCGCCTCTTCCAGCCGGTCACAGGTCGTCTCTGTCTCACTGCGCGGGCTGTTAGACTCGTCTTCTCCTTCAACCCCAAACAGATGGGCTTTAGGCTCCATTCGCCCAAATCCTCGGTATTTATTAGAAAAGTTGTCTTCGTTCATGCTAACGTAGCTAGCAGAGGCTTGCTCGCTGTTTGTTTGCAGTGTTCGCGGTGGTGTGGAGTGAACGAGCGCCGAGATTAACGGACCGACACCGGAGTTTAAACAGTACAGCAGCACAGCTGGGCTGTGAATCAGACACTGACAGCGATCTCGCCTCTGTTCATCCTGGTCACATGTTCCTCGGACAGACACTGAGCTCAGAACGAGCTGAAAATACTGGTTAAACGGGCAAGTTATTAAAGCCCGTTATACATCCGCAGCAGGGGGAGGTTTCGACCAGTCTGAGGGACTGTAACAGCAAAGTTACCAGTGAATGAAATCCTCACTGTCTCTCTCTCTCTCACTCACTGTCTGTGTGTGTCTCTCTCTCTGTGTCTCTCTCTCTCTCACTCACTGTCTGTGTGTGTGTCTCTCTCTCTGTGTCTCTCTCTCTCTCTCTCACTCACTGTCTGTGTGTGTGTCTCTCTCTCTGTGTCTCTCTCTCTCTCTCACTCACTGTCTGTGTGTGTGTCTCTCTCTCTGTGTCTCTCTCTCTCACTCACTCACTGTCTGTGTGTGTGTCTCTCTCTCTGTGTCTCTCTCACTCACTCACTGTCTGTGTGTGTCTCTCTCTCTGTGTCTCTCTCTCTCACTCACTCACTGTCTGTGTGTCTCTCTCTCACTGTCTCTCTCTGTGTGTGTCTCTCTCTCTCTGTGTGTCTCACTGTCTCTCTCTGTGTGTGTCTCTCTCTCTCTCTCTCACTGTCTCTCTCTCTCTCTCTCTCTCTCTGTGTCTCTCTCTCTCTCTCTCTCACTGTCTCTCTCTCTCTCTCTCTCTGTGTCTCTCTCTCTCTCACACTGTCTCTCTCTCTCTCACTGTCTCTCTCTGTGTCTTTCACTGTCTCTCTCTCACTGTCTCTCTCTCTCTCACTGTCTCTCTGTGTGTCTCTCTCTCACACTGTCTCTCTCTCTCTCTCTCACTGTCTGTCTCTCTGTGTCTTTCACTGTCTCTCTCTCTCTCTCACTGTCTCTCTCTCTCTCTCTCTCTCACTGTCTCTGTGTGTGTGTGTGTGTCTCTCTCTTTTTCCTCCACCTCTCTTTCTCACTCACTCTCACTCTCTCTGTCTCTCACTCACACACACACACAGACACTCTCTCTCTCTCTCTCTCTCTCTCTCTCTCTCTCTCTCTCTCTCTCACTCACACACATACACACACTCACACTCACAAACATATAATTTATTTACTGATTTTTTTCTAAACCTGTTTGGTCTAAATAAAGGGCAGTGGATGTAGCCAGAATGACTGCTAGCTTTCTGTGCTG
Organism: Hepsetus odoe; assembly: GCA_017165825.1. NCBI lineage: Eukaryota > Metazoa > Chordata > Actinopteri > Characiformes > Hepsetidae > Hepsetus > Hepsetus odoe. The sequence continues at coordinate 15,487,714 of CM029382.1, forward strand.
AATTTGTGTTTGGAACACAGTGTCTGTTTCCAGCTTGTTTTTAACTTGATTATTTTACTGAATGTTGTTTTAGGTGGAGCCTTCAAGGACAATATGCTGCGATTTGGGAGGACGACAGGAAACAAAGTTATAAGGAGGAGATCCTGTGGAGCACAGAAAGATGTGGTCTACAGACCTCACCCCGCTGTTACTTGCAAAAGTATCTTCATCTGCAATGTTTTTTTATAGGGTCAAAATGCAGAACAGCATATTTGCATGAAGTTGTATTTGTATCATTTCACTGATTTGCATTCTAATCATTACCTTTTTTATCAGAGGCTAATTTCAGCCTTCCTCTAGATGGATTTTATGGTTTCAGAAATACAGGGTCCTTGTTATTTCCTGAGTAAGATACCATGAATTTATGTTTTCATATTCACACAGTGAGCTATTCACTTTTTTATTGTGCTTCATGCCTGTTCAGTACCTCTGTTGTCTTCAGCAGGTGGATTAGCCATCATGGTAGTTCATGGAGTGAGAGAATAATCCTTCCATCATCCACTGGCTTCAGTATTAGGTTATTTTGTTCTGGGACATCCAGTATAGGTGAGCTATGGTGTTTTACTACTAAAGTATTCACTACAAATGTTCTTACATATGACACCCTAAATGTTGGTTAGTAGGCACATCATATGTGAATTTAGTGACATTGCACATTATTTCCTTTTAATAATGTATATTTGTTTGGCCCACAGATCCCATAGAGATCCACAAACAGAGATTAATGCTGTGGTTCAGTCACCTGCCCCAGGAAGAGAGGCAGTTTGGGGGTTACTTTACTCCTGATACGATGCATGTGCATCCACTTATTCTTGAGAAGAACCCAGGGGATGAAAAAGGTCTCTTCAGTAAGAATGCTTCATTGAATCATTCTCTCACAGTTGAACAACTCTTTGACATAAGCCAGAGTGGAGAACAGGAACGAGGACTGAATGTACTCCTCTATGGAGCCGTTGGTACTGGGAAGAGTACAGTTGTTCGCAAACTTGTTTTGGACTGGTGTGCGGGGTCCACGCTTTCTCATTTCCAGCTGCTGGTGCCCTTCTCGTGTGAGGATCTCAGCCATTTGACTAAACCCACGTCACTCAGAGACCTCGTAGGCAAAAAGTACATGCATCTTCGCAAGACACCCTTTCTCAGTGGAGATGGCAATCAGGCCAGAGACGTCCTCTTCATCTTTAATGGCATGGAGAAGATGAAGTTAGACTTTAGGATTGGCTCCACTGAACTGTGTAGTGATCCTAATGAGGCTCTTTCATCCGGAGCTATTGTTGTTAATCTGCTAAGGAAGTACCTCCTGCCTGAGGTGTGTGGGGAAAGAAACAAAAAGCCCTTCCTTTACAATGTTTTCACCATGGAGTTTATCTTTCCAGTTGCAGGGCTGGTTTTATTTCTTAGTCTTGTTTTTATTTATTTACTTATTTACTAATTTATTTATTGTGAAAGCTGTTTTGGAGGCACCAAGCAGTCCAGAGTTAGAATCTCTTCTCCTGAAAACAATCATGGCTTTAGTCTTGGATAAATCATGGTGTGATTCACAGCATGTGTGAAAGCTTTCTGCTGCTGACACTGTGCATCAAGTAACACCATTCCAAATACCAGTTTAAAATTTTGGGGATGGCAAGAAAAAAGATATAAAATGAACGGGAGTGCTTGCTATTTCTCAAAATGCATATCTCTTGCAATTTTGCTGACGAAACTGCAGCTTCCTGCCACACAGCCGATGATATCTTCCAATTGATGTCTGAGTTTAGCTAACCAACCAAAGTAACAACAATACCAAAGACATGATTTTGCACTGCCATTCCCTATGTCACAAACAAGAACAATAATGTAATTTTGCAAAAAAGTGTGATGGAGAAGATAGATAAGAACAAATTAAGAAATTCTCCTGTGTGAAAACAAACCTACAGTAGTGAGCCTTGTCTTGACAAGTGTGAAAATGGCAAGTCTGACCAAATTTAAACAACTTGCATGATGCTTTTGTTGCTCATTATCTAAGAGTATAATGAACTGCAATACTTTGCATAGTACAGCAATAGTACATATTCAGAAGCAGTTTAAGCAAACATTGCTTTAACCTTCTTGAATATTTTTTTTCAGGCAAGCATTTTAGTCACCATCAGGCTGTCTGCTGTAGATCAAATACCAAAGAAGTATGTGGGCCGCTATGCTCAGATCTGTGGTTTCAATGATCCTGACCGCCAAAGAGCCTACTTCACAAGCAGACTGCTACAGCAAAGTGGGGAGAAACAAAACAAGGAGGCAGAATCTTTGATAGAGATGCTCTTCCTCAACTTGCAGCGGGAGAGCCAGTTAGCAGCAGCTTGCTTTTTACCCTCATACTGCTGGCTCACCTGTGCCACCCTTCACTTCCTGCACTTTACTGATGTCAAGGCACCTATTCGCACTCTTACTGGCATCTACACAAGTTTCTTGAGGCTCAACTTCGGAGGAGAGGTTCTGGCCACAGGAGAAACCCTATCACAGGAGAATGAGAAATCATTAATGCTTTATGTGGTCCGAACTGTAGGGAAACTGGCATTTGATGGAGTGACTAGTAAGCAGATGTCCTATTCTGAGAATGACCTAGAACAGTGGATCGGTGGGAAGACAAAAACTGATGAAGAACTTCGACAGCTGGCTGTGTTTCGCACAGATGTGCTAGACTTTTTCCTGGTGCCTTGTGTTGAACATGGCAGAAACCTTGCTGAGTTAGATGAGAAACACTATGTCTTTGCTGTTCCTGCTATGCAGGAGTATCTAGCAGCTCTTTATGTTGTTCTTGGTGAGAACAAAACTGCTCTTGAAAAGGTGACTAAGCAGGTGACTGATGTTGTTGGACAAGCTAGTGAGGACATCACCAGCATAATGAGCATTCTGTCAAAGCTCATACCTTTCAGGGTCTTCGCCATTTTTAACTTGCTGAAGTTGTTTCCAAAACTTTTTGAGCGAGTCAGCAACTTCAGCAAGGGGCACATCGCTAACACAATGGCTGCAGAAATGTTTCGCTCAGAAGACAGTTTCAATGAAGATGTTCTAGATCAGGTGGAGCAAAGTCTGTTGGGAGTACAAGGCCCACAGCTGCAGGAGGGAGTTGACACAAGGTCCTTTGAATTATACCCAATCTTCATGGGAGGGCTCCTTCATTTTGGGAACAGAAGGCAGCTGGACCTGCTTGGCTGCAACATCAAGAGCACCACTGTTGCCCAGATCACTCGTGTGCTAAAGAAGAAGCTGGTTAAGGGGAGCCACAAGCAGCAGCCTCCTGCGGAACTGATGGATCTGCTGGTTCTGCTTTATGAGTTCCAGAACCCTCGGCTCACAGCCGAAGTGCTGCAGTCTGTCAAGGTCATCAATCTGTCCACTGTGCGCATGACCCCACTCAAGTGCTTTGTCCTGAGCTCGGTGCTGGACTGCACACCCTCTAACTTCCTGCTGGACGAGCTCAACCTGTCCTCCTGTCACATCACCTCAGGACTGCTGCACATGCTACAGCCCGCCTTCCGTAACACCTATTGCCTCAAGTGAGAGCCAGTTTTCGTTTGATTACATTAAACAAACTCAGCATGCTTGTCACATTTGAGACACTTTAGAAAATGTTAAGCCTACAGCTATATGAACAATTCTCATTCATTGCAATGAGTTAAGCTGGTTCAATGAGAATTCATTTTATGAATAACTCTAAAGGTTTTTGAGTCTTTCGGCCATTTCTTCCTGCAGAGTCTTTCGGCCATTTCTTCCTGCATCTTCCTTCTTTAAACCTTCTTCCTTATTCTCCTAACATTATCCTCATCTCTCCTCTGGACATGGCCAAACCAACACAACCTTGCTTCTCTAACTTTGCCTCCAAAACATCCAATCTAATTTACTAATATACTAATTTCTAATCCTGTCCATCCTTGCCACATTCAATGAAAATCTAAGCATATATAAGTGACACTTCCAGCTCTACTGCCTGTCTTTTTGTCAATGTCACCATCTCTGACCGTTATAGCATAGATGGTCTCACTACCGTTCTGTAAACTGTTCCTTTCAATCTTGTTGGTACCCATCTTTTACAGATCATTCCTAGCACTCTTCTCCTACCATTCTAAACTGGCTGCACTCTCTTCTTCACCTCTCTCCAACAATCCCCATTATTCGGAACTGTTGATCCAGAGTATTTGAAATCATCCACATTTGTCAACTCTACTCCCTCCACGCCACATTCCTCCTTTTTGTTCACTCTCATGTATTGTGTCTTGTGTCCTACTCACTTTCATTCCTCTCCTCTCTAGAGCATATCTCCATCTTTCCAAGTTGCTCCCTACTCTCGCTACAGATCACAATATTATTAGCAAACGTCATAGTGAACGGGGACTCCTGCCTAACCTCTGTCGTCAACTTGTCCATTACCATGGCAAACAAGAATGGGCCCAGCACTGATCCTTGGTTTACTCCCACCTCTACTTTAAATGCACCCATCACTCCTATTGTATATCTCACCAGTGTTACACTGCCCTCATACACATCCTGTACTACTCTGACATCTCTCCAAGTCCACAAAGGCAAAATGTAACTCCTTCTAACTTTCTTTGTACTTCCCTATCAACACCCTAAGAGCAAACATTGCATCTGTAGCGCTCTTTCTTGACATGAAACCATACTGCCGTTCACTAATCCTCAACTCTTTTCTTAACCTAGCTTCCACTACTCTTTCCCATAACTTCATGCTGTGGCTGATCAACTTTAACCCTCTGTAGTTACTACAGCTTTGCGCATCACCCTTATTCTTAAGTACTGGTACAATTCTCCTCCACTCCTCTGACATCCTCTCACTTTCCAAGATTGGGTTAAACAGTCTGGTCAGAAACACCACTGTTATCTCTCCTGAACACCTCCAAGCTTCCACAGGTATATCATTTGGACTAACAGCCTTTCTATTCTTCATCCTCTTCATCACTGCCCTTACTTCCATCTTGCTCATTTGATGCACTTCCTGGTTCACTGTCTTCTCATAATCCAATCAAGCCCCTCAAGGTATTCTTTCCATCTGCTCAGCACGTTCTGCTCATTTGTGAGTACGTTTCCATTTCTGTCCTTCATCCCCTGACTGGCTTTACATCTTTCCCAGCTCTGTCTCTCTGTCTTGCCAATTGGTATAGGTCCTTTTCTCCCTCCTTACTGTTCAAGCTCTCATATAGTTCACCATACACTTTATCTTCACCCTACGCTTCATCTCCTTGTACACCTGTCTGCTTTCTTCATCTCTCTGACTATCCCATTTCTTCTTCACTAGCTGCATCTTCTGTACACTCCTGAATTTCTGGGTTCCATCACCAGGTTTTCTTATCCTCCTTCTTCCTTCCAGATGTCACCCCAAATACTGTCTTCCTTACCAATTCTACAGTAGTTGTCAAGTAATCTGGTAACTCTTCACTGCCCCCTAGTGCATGTATTAACTCCTGTCTGAATTCCACCTTGCATTCTTCCTTCTTCAGCCTCCACCATTTGATCCTCGACTCTGCCCTCACTTTCCTCATTTTCTTGACCTCCAAGGTCATCCTACAGACCACCATCCTATGCTGTTTAGTAACACTCTCCCTTGTCACTACTTTGCAGTCTACAATCTCCTTCAGAATGACCCTCCAAAGGATATAATCCACCTGTCTTCCAATAATCTATGTGTGTGCATCTTCCATCTTCTTCCTTTTAGCAAAATATTTAGCATTGGATTGGAAAAGTAACTGCTTTTTAGCAGTTTAGGGGTAGTTAATCAGAAAAGTGATAAATTACTCTTCATTACTTCATTCAGGTTGTTAATATAATACTTAATTCACTCACTGTTCCTGGAAAAATCGAATCACTTTACATTTGAGTTAGATTTTAAATCCCAAGCACATCTGTACCATTTACCAATTATTAATTTGGGATAACTGGTGATTAATGAGAATAGATTTTTATTCCCCATTAAAAAAACTCTTTATTATTTTAACTTGTACTGATTTACCCTGACACTGCTTTTCAATCACTTTTTTTTGTGAACACACTGCATCTTGTGTAAGTGTTGACACTGCAGTTATTTTGCTTTGATAATTGTGTGTACTAATGCAGGGTTACCACAGCCTGCAGTGTTACTACAAATTATAAATTACTTTTTGCCTTGACTTAAGCTTCTGTGTAATGTACTTAGTATAAGGCCCTTTAGCAAACAGAATGTATCAGGGGTTGCTGCATAAGCATATTATTGACCATATTGATTTTTTCATTTTGTCACTGAGAGTAGATGAACTAACAGCATGGGAGTGGAATGTTGATAGCTGTTTGTGTTTTTCTACTGTCTTCAGCCTGCAGTTTAACAGCCTGGATCCTGAGTCCTGCATTATGCTGAGAGATGTGCTACTTGATCCCAACTGTACAATTAAAACTTTACAGTAAGGTGGACTTCATCTGCACTTTATCTGTTGTGAAATTTCCTGCTCCCACGGGCAGGTCATGAGCTTAAAACCAGCCTTCATCCTTTGCTTAAACCAAACTGAAGTTTTTTATATATTGGGTTGATCCAGTTTCATTTCTACGAAATGCAAAGTCCTTTAACCAATGTAAAATCACAAGTCCACTGTAGCCAGCATCTGTAGGAAAGAGTGAGCCAGCTGCGTCATACTATCTGAGGAAGGTGAGCTCATAATGTGATAGTACAGGCAGTATTGTTTATTATGTTTAATCATTAAACCAAATGCTTTGGCCATAGGTTGTGTGACAATTCCCTGTTGGATAGAGGTGCTTCTTATCTGCTGGATGCTCTGACCAGAAACAAGTCTTTGCAGAAGCTATCATTGATGCATACTGGTCTGGGAGACAGTTCTGCCCTTGAGTTAGCTGCAAAGCTGAGCCAACATACTGGGTTACAGGAGCTGAATGTGGCCTACAATAACATTGGAGACAATGCAGCACTTGCACTGGTTGATGCGTGCAGAGAGCACCAGAGTATTCACACAGTTCAGTAAGTATGACTTATTCCTGTATTCAATAATTTTAACATTTAGCTTTAGTATGATTACACAGGATCCTTTAATATGCCCATGTTAACGTTTGAGTTTTCATGTCATATCAGTTGACCTTTTCCAATCATGATTTATTCCTTAAATTGAAGAATCCTTTAAGACAAGCATACGTAAGATTCTGGCTCCAAAACTAACTAAATTCCATGTGCGGACCGCAGAGAAGAAAACCACATTCATGATAATGGTTTTTTAAAAGTTATGGGAAAGTATTATTTCTTTGCATTTTCCCAGCCTCTATCTGAACCAGCTGACAGATGTAGGAAAGCAGTCACTGCATGTCCGTGGGGTTCCTCGGCAGAAAGGTGGGAGACGTGTAAAGGCACTAGCATCAGTGACTGAGGGCTCAGACATCTCTGAGGATTGGCACCCCATCCTGAGCATAATAGGCAAAAACTCGCTTTCCTGGGAGAGGGAGCGTGTTCGCGAGCAGCTGCTGGTCTTTTTGAAGGACTTGGAATGGGGGCGCCAGCAGCACCAGAGCTTTTGGAAGAAGCTGCACTTCCGCAGAGTGGAGAGTGTGGTGAGGCAGACTCTGCGCATGATAGAGAAAGGAAGTGCCACAAGCACCCAACCTAATGCTAAGTGACAGTGGACTGCTTTACACAGGTGCTAAGGGAATATTTAACATATCAATAAATTAATAAATTCTATAATGTTCAACCAGTACTGTCGAGCAATACCCAACATGTCTTCCTATAAGCTTGATCAAAGCATGTGTTTGTTCAGTGGATGTGGTATGTGGTATGACTGTTACAGCTCTATTAATGAGCCCGATACGGTGTCACTTTGGTACTAATCAGTAGAGTCTATTTTTTTTAAAGGTTTCAGTGTCAAATTCTAATTTTGTGCCTTGTTGATTTATGCTTTATTTTAATGTGGTCTGTAAATGAGGTTAATCCAGAAACTTAATAAAATAAAAGAGAAGAAACAAGTTCCTCTCTGGTATTTTTATGGATCATCTCAAATATTTTTAAAATTAAATTCCCTCATTTTTAAATAAATAACCTCAGTAATCAATGTGCTTGTTGTTGGATCTTCAGATCTGACCCTCAGATGGTGTTATGTAATGAACACAGCTGAGCCTGTTGTCTGGGATATATTGCTTCATAATCTTAAGCTTACACATTAAACTCCAGTGGATGAGGGTGGAGAAAAAAGGAGGAGTTCTGCTGACTGAACAGTCCTTTTACTGTCATGTGTACCTTGAACCTTTTCACTGCCTCCTGCCTTCTTAGCCAGCAAGGACACAGGCGAGCAGCACCATGAGATACACCAAAGGTAACTTCAGCTTGGAAGGGTCTAGTTTCGATCGATTCTTGTATTTCCTTAATTGTCTCACTCAATGATTAATTAAACAAAAATAATAACCACATCATACAATACAAGATACTTTGTAATCAATGTATGACTGTTGCAAATGTATTGCCGTTGTCACTAGATGTCACAGATTACTGTCAGGTCTAAGCTTCCCAACTGCTGAAAAGCTGAGAAGAATAATCAAAGATTTAAACTCCCTGAGATTATCCTAGCTGTCAGATTTGATCTTTGATTAAAATAAAACGACTTGCATGTGTCCTTTGCATTCAATAAATACTGAAGGATCATCTTCTGAAGGATCTCTTCAACTTTTTTTTTCCATTTTATTCTACAATGATTCTTACTTTCTCTCTAATTTACATTCACTCTGAGCAGTTTCTAAACACTGAAAGAGTTTTTGAGTTAATGTTAAACTTCATCCACACCTCGGTGGGCAGCATTGAACTGAAAAGTGCAAAGTAAACAGAGATGGAGAAAAGTATGCAGTGCCGATTTCACTCTTAATTCACTGTTTCTGTTGTATTTGCAGAGCAAAGTGAAGCAAAAGAATTACCGCAGTAAGTGTCTTTTAAGAGTTTCAGAGCAAAGACGTAGTTAAATGAAATGTGGCATACAGGTGTTTATTAACCAAATACTTATGATTTTGCAGAAAACACTGCATGTGTTATAGTGTAAGCCCTAATTTACCTGTTTATGTATGTTGATTGTCTTAGAAAGTTCACTTTCAACCCAAAAGTGGGGATTGACAATCCAGCTCTGGTTATCTCAGATGACACAGGTAGCCCCATGTTCCTGCTGTTATAGCAATAATGCACTATATGTCCAAAACTAACAGACACTCATTCTAATGAGTGAATCTGACTTCTTTAAGATGGACCTTTTGCTAAGAATGGTATTCAGTTGCACACAGTTTGAATAATTTGTTACAAAAGAATGGAACACAGTGGACAAGTTCATCACCTGACCCGTCTCATCACCTTCAGGCTAAACGCAATCCAAACACATTTTCACAAATATAAACAGGTGTCTATAAACTTTTGGACATATTTTGTAAATATTGCTTCGTTTAAATAAATTTCAAGCAGCTTGGATGAATGGATGGATGCATGGACGGATGGATCGGTGATATAAATTTCTGATTCACATTTCACATCAAATAAGCATTGGTTTAATTGCCCTCAGAGCCAGCTGTGAGCTTACGGTTATGCTTACTGAAACGAGAGGAGGGTGAAGGCTTTGGTTTTTATCTGAGGAAGGAGAGAGGCTGCAGGGGACATGTGGTGCAGCAGGTGGCCCCGTGGAGTGCAGCGGAGCGCAGTGGCCTGAGGGACGGAGATCGCATCATAGAGGTCAATGAGGACTTTGTGGACAATCAAGAGTACAACAAGGTACAGACCTACTTTCTAACAGAGCTGTGAAGAAAAATGAACATTAGAAACTCTGTTCTCAGTGTCCTCAAGGTGGCCTACATTCCCTTACCACTGCATCCTGAAGTAACAGCACTCTCTAAGGTAAAGGGAAGATGGAAACTGCAGTGTTGTCAAATCTTCAAGGAAAACACTGCACCATAATTTTTGAAATTTGATCCACTTTACAACATGTATTTTTTAAATATGTGTCTTTAAAAAAAAAAATGTGTCTTTAAAAAAACAAAAAACATATTCATTTACCAACCACAACGAAAATGGACCCCTGCATTTAACTCATGCACTCAAACACCATGCAGCCGTGGGCAGCTATTGAAAGCACCCGGGGAGCTGTGACAGGGACAGTACCTTGCTCAAGGGTACCTCAGGGCAACCTACTGGTGAGGGAATCTAACCCACAATCTTCCGATGCAGGGGCAACTCCCTAACCACTAGACCACCGCTGCCCCAGTAGATATAGATGTAGATGTTAAACTCATGCACAGATGTGTTTTTCATGCATAAGGAAGGCATTCCCTCCCTTTTCTTCCACCGGTGTATTTAAGTGTTTATCTGAGTGATTTGCATTGCGGAGATTCTGTTACAATAATGTGAAATATACAAGAATTAGATGATGCAACAAACATGGCTTCGGTTCCTTTGTTTCACCTTCTGGTTTGTGTTTTGCTGGCTGAGCTTGTCTCCAACCTGTGGACCGTTTGGCAGGTGGTGCTGAAGATGCAGGCGTCTGGGCTGCAGCTGTGTTTGCTTGTGTTGAGGGCTGAGGATTATGAGTTGGCTGTGTCGGAGGGAATGGACCTCATGGCTTTGGCCAGATCTCACAGAGGAGAAGGGTGTGCTCGCCCACGTTTGTGCCACATCAGCAGAGAGCCTGGCTTCGGCCTGGGACTCAGCATCATCCCCATTGAAGGTTACTCTCCCTTTCTATTGTAATAGTGCATGCAGGAAGGATCATAAACCCTAGTAGCAAACAATTCTGTGCAGATGTTGAATGTTGTTCCTGCATAAAAGCTTTTGCTAAATGAGTAAATGTAAATGTTAGTCTGAGAACAAAAGCACCAGCAGAAAGCAACTCCTTTCAGGGCTTTGTCATAAATTTCCCTCATATTTGAGGTTTAAATATGCCTTCATGATTTTATGCACCAAAAGTAATCATCATTTTACACAGCAATTTTTCCAGTTAAAATTAGAAATCAGAACTTGTTACCGTGGCATTAAAAACAAAGATATAGGTGGTGTCAGTACAACATCTAACATCTTCAAAGAAAAGTAGGAAACAAAGTAAAAATCCTTTTTTATTTGTTAGTTTTTTTGACCGTTTGTTCATAATGAAAGTGCATATGCCAGCTCACATTTTTAAATATGAAAAATAAATTGTCCTCTTACCACTAGCTCTTTACTGAGAATAGCTGTCATACAAATTATAGACACAAATAGAACAAGCAATGTCATCGAACATACTTGCAATAAAGTGAACTTCAAAGGGAAATGAAGCATGTCTATACCAGCTGATGGCGTACCAATTCGTTTTGCTTCATATTTGTGTGCAGGTGAGAGAGGAAGGTATTATTTGATTCCTGTGAGTGAAGGCCCGGCAGAGAGAGCTGGCGTTCAGCCAGGAGATAGTCTGCTCTGGATTAATGGTGCCATGGTCTCTACGCTCACACATTCAGCTCTGGCCAAAATGGTTGGTTGGCACTGCAGGAACATAACTTTTCCCCCATTGCTTCTGTTTTTTTTTTTTTCTCTGATCTTCTCTGCTTGTGTACTTTGCTTTCAGGTTAAGAGAAGTGGTGAATATGTGACCATCATGGTGATAGACAGCAGAAGTGAAGAGAGCTATGCTCGTCGAAGGCTGCCTATTCTCCCTGCGTTTATTGGTGTTCATAATCTACCCCACAGGCCAAAAACCTTGCATCTTGTCCAAGGACCACAGGGCTACGGCTTTCTGTTGAGACAAGAGAAGCTCTTTACTGGGAAAATCGGTGAGAAATCTCCAGCTCCAACAAAGCACTCTTAAAATTAAAGGTGACAAAGCAGGTTTTTTTGGTTTGATGCTTTGCCTAAAAAACAAAAAGGTCTTTGGATACATTCTTGACAGGAAATTAGGTAAATGAGATGGGTCTGGGTTGTCTTTCAAAGAACTTCTAAGTTTTAAAATATCCATCCATCTACCCAACTGTCCAGAAAAGCACAGAAACACCCAGGACAGATTAATTCTATAAAAATGATTTTTTTTGTTCCATCCAAACCAAGAACAATGAAGAAACCTTTCATGAAAATTTAACTTTTTTTTTTTTAATTTTTAAAGTGCATTTACTCCACTGAACTGATTCTTTCATGGTGACCTTGTTTACCATGTAAAACACATTATCTGCATTTCCACTGGGAAGACTAATGATATTGCTTTCACAGTTCACCTACCTCAGATCAAATGAGGCGTAGGGGTGAGATGCTGACTCCATTGTGAAAGTGACTATTCTTTTCATTGTGAAACACAGCACAACACAACGAAATTCAACCTCTGTGTTTCACCCATACACACATGTGCAGCAGCTATTGAAAGCGCCCGGGGAGCAGTGATGGGGATGATACCTTGCTCAAGGGTACCTCAGGGCAACCTACTGGTGAGGGAATCAAACCCACAATCTTCCAATCCAGGACCAAATCCCTAACCACTAGGCCACCGCATTAGTAATGCTACTACTGTCAGAATACTACAAAACTACAAAACATTTACACCTGAACATTCTATATCATACTCAGCATGGATCATCTGTGTTTATTTTTAGCTCACACATACAAGATAATTTCATATATAGTGCATTTAAATCTCTGACTTCACAGCATTTATTTACTTACTAAATCAGAAAATGTCCCTCGAGGTACTAATTAGCTATCAATGAAATGGAGACATAACTGGATTTCTATGTTTGGAAATAACCTGATTTATTTTTTTATTACAGCTGACAGCATTCCACAGTCAGTGCAGCTAAACTGTCTTTGGATTGAGGGATCATTGCATTTTTTGTTTACTCCTCTCGATCATTGAATATTAATTCTAAGATAGTATTTCAGTCAGTTCAATGATTGCACCCTCACTTTGCTTTCTTATTGGGTGATGAGGTGTGTTGTGTTCTGTAGCTCACCTAATGAGGGAGGTGGACCCCTGTAGCCCAGCAGAGATAGCAGGGATGGAGGACGGGGACCTGCTGCTGGCAGTCAATGGAGAGCAGGTGGAGAACTTGGAGCATGAGGAGATTGTCAGTAGAATAAGGCAAAGTGGTCAGCAGGTCACACTAACCACCATCTCCATTCAGGGCAGAGACTACTACACACAGGTGTGCTCACACATACACTCATTCAGCTTTGTTTTTCACACAATGTCAAATCATTCATTTGAATTCCACTCTGACACTAAACCCCACAGGCCTTATTGTATCTCTCTCATCACAGCAGAGACACTGACATAATTTGTGAAATGGCAGTGTGTGTGTGTGTGTGTGTGTGTGCTATACAGAGGATAACTTACAGTAGTGACTGAAGCTTTTGAACACTTCAGCCAAGAATGGTTTTTAGTCAGTATTGAAATTGAAAAACTGAAAGTGAAAACCCTTGTCATTGTGAAACGCAACACAGCAAAACACAACAAAATTCAGCCTCTGAGTTTCACCCATACACACACGTGCAGCAGGGCGCAGCTATTGAAAGCACCCAGGGAGCAATGACGGGAAAAGTACCTTGCTCCCAGCTCTCACAGGGCAAAAGGCAGGGAAGCATCCTGGACAGGTCGCCAGTCCATCACAGGGTAGAGGATAAAATTGATGCTTTTATATAAATGTACATTTCTGAAATTTAGAAAATAAAATTGACATAATTGATGTGGTCTGTCAGATGCATCTACAATTCCACTGGAGTCCACCTGTTCCAAACAAATTCATCAAAGACCTGTGAGATATCTGTACATACTATCAATTCTCATTTACATGAAAATCAAACTGCTAGAATATGAGGAATACCTGCAGATGTTGTTGACTAAATGTGGCTGCTTTATGCTGGGTTTAATTGTAAACCTATTCTGGGTGTGTTCTCCACAGCTTGGTGTCTCACCGCTAATGTTTTATGAACAAACCACACCGAAAAAGGAGCGTTTCCCTGAGCTCACGCTGCCACGCAAAGACATGCATGTTAACCTGCCACACCCTCGACTGTGTGTGCTTCACAAGGAGGGCACATCGTTTGGCTTCAACTTGGCTTGCATCCAAAACAAGCCCGGGACCTACATCGGACAGGTTCTTTTCTGTCTTCTAGAAGCAATTTATGAGCAGATTTACAACGTAGAAGTTTCATTTCTTTCAACTGATTTTATCCCAAGTTCTTTAGTTTGGGAAATGAGCCCCTGCAGACTGAAATGTCCTGCTTGTGTCTGGTAGGTGGCAGTGGGGTTTGCTGGAGAGAGAGCAGGCCTGTGGGAAGGGGATGTGATTGTGGAGGTGAACGGGCAGAACGTGGAGGAGGAGAACTTTGAGGAGGTGCTGAGGTTGATCAACAAAGGCGGCTCTCCTCTCAGACTACTGGTTGTGGAGAGAGCAGGCTATGAAAAACTTAAAAAGAGTGGCCTACCAATCAATTCCGACTTCATTTCATACAACATACAGGTAGGAAAAGGGCACACGTCTCACACAAACAAATATAAAAAAGAGGGGGCAGATAGAGAGAATAAGAGAAACAATTTTTAGAAGTGCCTGTGTTTATTTTAATAATAAGATGAAGAATATTAATGTACTTATGTTTAAACTTTATTTAGCAGCTTTTTGGATTTAAAGTCTGTTTCAAAGAGGGCATGACAAAATACAAAGGAAAAAAAATTAAATTAATTCTGTTTAAATTGAGTAAAATTCTAAATACAGGGTGTGATGAAATGCAAAAGAGAGAAAAATTTTTTAAAAATTGAAAGTTTTGGAGCTTCTAGTAATATAAATTATTTCCTCACAGGTTCCAGATTCAATGCAAGACTACTTTGTGTAAAGAGTTCTAATCTGGATCAAAGGATCTTCATGGACATGTGTTGTTGGTCAGAGAAACTGAGAGACACCATCCTGAACACACATCTGCTGCTTGAGCCGTGAACTAGAAATTATGAAAGACTTTGCCACTAATCTACATTGAATGAAAAAAATGATGCCTTTAATGTAAACTGTTTTTAACAGGGACACATCTTGCAATAATGCAAAAGAGGGATTGTGCTGATTTCCTGCCTGAAGATACATATAGCGTATTAAAAAAGTGTCATCAGATTTATTACAAGACTTGTACATATCAAATTCCATTTTGATTTTCCATTTTCAGATCCATCGCATCCTTGACATCCGTACTTCAAAACAATTTCATGATGAAAGTTTACTATTTAAATTATTTAATTTTTATTTGCTGTTATTTTTTTCTGTGAGGTTTATTCCGTTCATTACTTCTTCATTCATCTGCTTTTTGTATCAAATTACAAATGATTTTTTAATATCACATTTCTAGTGTGTTTATTCAAAACCATTTCATTTAAGAAAAGTGCATTCTATTAAAAGTACTTTATTCAAGTCCCCATTTATGGCACTGCTCTTTTGTATGTACTTCTGAGTGTTTTTAACTCTTTAGAGATGAGGTTGTGTTTAGTTTCGTTATGATCACTTTCATCATTTTGCTCCTAAAAATGATTGCGGTTGTTCTTCTTGCTGGTGGGCCTCTTCAATTTCTGTAAAAGTCCCAAAGTTCGATTTTCATTAGACTTTGTTGCTTTTTTGTACTTCTGTACATTATAAAGTGTGTAATGTTAAGCTAGTGTCGATTTTGATCTGACCTGTAAGTACATGAGCGATTTGCTCCGTGACCCTTTCAACATCCTCCATGCTGAAGCACATTGGGGGTTTGAATTTGATGACATTATCCCATGGTCCATCAGTGCTCAAAAATATACGCTTCTCTTTCAGCCTGAGGAAGCCAAGTGAAAGTAAAGTCTTCATTTAGTCATTATAAACACCCACTTTGACTCACCATTTCTCACCTTCTGATGAGCAACGCTGCCTCCTCTGTTGCTGGTGTTAAAGCAACGCGGTCTTTAACCAGTTCAAACCCCACAAAGAGCCCTGCACCACTGCAGACAATGGAGATAACATACATGTCTCTGTAAGTTATTACTGTAATAACAGACTTACCAAAGTGTCTCTGATTCAGGCCAATTTAAGGTTCCACATGTGTCAATTTTGTTTCTTGTTCATTAACTCCTGTCGCTATCTCAAAGCAACATCCTGCTCAAGCAGTAAAAATGAGACTGACATGTTTGCAAAAACACCCACTGAACACAAAATCTTCAATTTTCAGGCTCATGAAAAGAATCAGGACATATATTTCAAAAAGAAGGACACAAAAGTCTCAGCAAAGCTGCCCAAGATCTGCTGAGGGATTTATAACCAGAGATGTGCACAAAGGTAACACACTGGTATGATCCTTATCTCCTGACCCCTCTCTGGCTTACTGAGCCATAAAGCCTCCAATCACCTTATCGCTAAGATGAACATCTTATGGTTTATGAGAGATGATAATCATGACAACTTACCGCACATCTCCGATGATTGGGTGTTTGGCTTGAAGCTGTCTGAGGCGTTCCTGCAGGAAATTTCCAACCCGCACAGCGTTTCCCCTCAGGTCTTCTTTCTCTATTACATCTAATACTGCCAGGCCAATCGCACAGGATACTGGGTTCCCACCAAACTACATTAAATATGGTCACATTTTCACCATTTCACCATATGGTCACACATAACACAATTTATGTAAGTCAGATTAATGATTCAGTTTTATGCTTTGGCTGATCATAAAAATGTTATTAATGTTTAACAAAACTTTGTGCAATAATTCAGAACAGAACAGCTCAGCAGCTCACAGTGTTGAAGTATTCTACTCCATTGGCTGTGAAGGCACCAGCTATCTCCTCTGTGGTGACCACACATGCCAGAGGATGCCCATTGCCCATGGGTTTGCCCATAGTTACAATGTCAGGGCAGAAATCTTCACTGTTTAGCTGAAAGCCCCAGAAGTGGCTTCCCACACGGCCAAAGCCAGTCTGAATTTCGTCAGCTACAAACACGCCCCCTGCATCTCGGACATACCTGTACACAAAGTTATTTCAGCCTTTAAGCACAGAAGCCGAGTGGTAATCACAGTCATTTCATGCAGAATAATCGCTTGTGTTTTCAGCTGATACTCTCTGTCACACGCTTATAAAATCATACGAATTCATACAAGCCGAAACCGAGTCAGTGAAATGATAATAATTACTTATATTATGGTGAGAGGCATATCGTGTGTTGAGAATAGGCTGAGAATGGCTGTGCATGTTTCACTACAAACAGAAGATCATTACACGTGTTTGGAGGAAGTTATAGTGAATTTTAAAGTCACACAACTGCTTTCTTGGCAACACCGTGTCAGCTCTCAGAAAAACAACTTTTAATGCAGATCGTAAAAGGATTTTAAGAATACTGAGGGAATTTCAGTCCATTATTTATAAATCTATAAAGTGATTATTTAAAAATCTATAAAGGTGGCATGTATCTATAAATAGAAACATGCCACCACACCCATCCCTAATTAACATTTAACAGAAGAAGAACTGCATTAAAACAGAGCACCTACTCTGCAACTTTTGGAAAGTAATCAGGTGGCAAGATGATCTGCCCACCAACGCTGGGTAAGGACTCAGCAAAGAAAGATGATATCTATGAACAAAGTGGTGAAAAATAGGTTACATTTTGAGGATGTTTTCCACACATACAAAACACATTTTAAAAAAATAATAAATAAAAAAACAAACACAGGGTAGCATACCTTACGTCCTTTCTTGTGCGCTTCATCAATAACATTCTTCACCGTGTCTGCGTAGGCCTGAGCTGGATCAGGGTGGTCCTGCCGGTAAAGGCCTCTGTACGTATCAGGGAGTGGTGCCTGCAGGAACACAAGACTCGTATGTAGACCAGAGTGATGCTCAGATATTGAAAATGTCTGTGTATCCCGGGTTTCTTACACACCACGTGAACCCACTCTTTCTGGCCTTCCAACTTCCGGAACTTGTAAGGACTTATGTCGATAAGACTGGTAAGATGCCCATGATAAGCACTTGAGAGGAGAAGAAGGGCAACACTGACTCAGTCACACTCTTAATGCAGGATTTTACTGGGTGATAAAAATGAGAAATGGGAATCCTTACTGGTCTAGGACTATAACGTCCTCGTTCCGAGTATACTGACGGGCCAAGCGTAAGGCCAGGTCATTCGCTTCAGAGCTTCAGAGCAGAGAAATACTTGCGTAAGAGACCATGTTGCTCTTTCAAATCTGTCCATGTTATTACACCAGATTACTTTATGTTATGGTGCTAAACTGAACGGGCCGATTCTCACCCTGAGTTGACAAAGTAAAAGACGCAGAGCTTCTTGGGCAGAGTGGCTGCAAGTCTGTCTGCATAGTGCACTATATTGTCGTGGAGAAATCTGGTGTTTGTGTTTAGGAGCTCCATCTGTGCAGCAGCAGCCTGACTGATAGCAGGATGACAGTGTCCAACTGCAAAGCACACAAGAAAATATGAGAGAGAGAGAGAGAGAGAGAGAGAGAGAGAGA